>JAJOOD010020263.1:0-15638 GCA_029582525.1 Solanum tacnaense | reverse complement strand
AAAAATAATTTAACTGTCTTAGTCAAATCTGTTTATGTTCACTTTAACTAATTTTACGAAATATTTATCACTTTCCATCAATAACAAGTACGAGATATTTCTATCCATTACAATTAAGACAGATAAAATAAAATCATTTAAACTTGAAATCTTATAATTCTCAATCTACGTCACTGACCATTAGACGACATTCTTTGGATTAGTTGTCCTATATTGATTTTTAACTCATCATCTTTCACTGTAAAAAAATAGTTTATGTGGATGATTTTGCCACATAACATATGAGCAGACATTTATCTCAACAGGAAAAAACCTATAATTTTACAACAGAGAAAAAAGTTTTACTACTAATTATAGCAAATAAATCATCTGTATTAATGTACTTTAGTCAGTTTTCTAATAATCATTTTACCATTAATTACAAGTATTTGTATAGTAACACGTTTATGTTTATTTGGTCAAAGAAAAAAAACTAAGTTGGCTTGTATCTCTCACTTTATAGTGGATTGTATATTAGAAAAGTGTGAAAAGAAAATTTTAGAGAAATCATGATATAGATCATGACCTCTCAATTGCACAACAACAAAAATCAACAAGATGGGGTCCAAAGTGCTAATATGCTTTCCACTAAAATTAACTTCAATTTTTTAAAAATAAAAAATAAAAATTAAACGATAACAAACACTCACAAGATGACTACAAGTAATCGTTCATAAAAATTGATATTAGCAACGAATAAGAAACAAGATATATTATCTATTACAACATGTTAAAATAAGCTGATAATGAAATTTTATATAATGTCAGTTCCATATATTCTATTTTATGTAACACTAATTTTTAAAAAGAATAATACATTTCATACTTAGAAATAAACGTTAACCTTTTCTTATAAGATACTGAATTTACAATCACACAAATGTTCGTAACTTGTTTTAGTCACACAACTTTCAAAAAAATTTATATCATCTTAAACTCCGTGCCTAATTAAACGACAAAAAATCATGATGGGCTTTCTCACACCTCCTTTTTTTTTTTCCTTATAAAAGGAGCACTAGTGTGTGCTTCTAAACAAGCTTACTCAAGAAAACTCAACTTGTATAAGTTGTAACCTCAACTCCTTATAATTCCTTAGCAACACAACATATACATATAACAATACACAAGAATGGGAAATTGCATAGTACTTTTGCAAAATGATAAGAAGAAGGTCATTGAATATAAAGCTCCAATGAAAGTTCATGAACATGAAGTGTCATCACCTTTTCTACAAGAGCCAAAAACAAAACATGTCAAAAAGAAGGTGAAGTTTGCTGATGAAGTAATAGTTATGGAAAGTAGTTGTTCATCATCAGAGGTTGTAAGAATTAAAGTTGTTATAACTAAGCAAGAGTTACAATCTCTTCTATCAAGTGAAGGAGAATTAAGAGTACTTCAAGATGGTAACATGGTTGTTCAGTGTCCTCTTCAAAAAGAAAAAAACTCTATTAGTGAAATTAATGATTGTATTATACATGAATTAGACTAGCTTATTAATTAGTTTTCCCATATTGTAAAATAACTATAGTAAGATACAAAAAACATGGGATGTACCAAGAAAAAAGGTTTTGTACTTTTTTTTTAGTTCTAACAAATGAAACTTTACAAATTTGGAATTATCAATCTTCTTCATCATATCAACTTTCTTCATAAGAGATTAAAATGTACGTATGTTGCTATGTTCTTGATGATTTATTTACTTGTATATATATAAATCGGATCATATTAGAGCTAGTTTCCAAGTATTTGGAGATAGAATCATTGGAGGAACCCTAGAAAAGCATGCCCATGGGCTAAAGAATGGGATGGAATATCCCCCTTACTGTCAGCGGCAAAGTCAGAATTTTCATTAAAAGGATTTAAAATATGAAGAGGTCAAAGAAATTCAACATTTATATACATAAAATGAATTAAACCTTGAGTATACAGTATAATTTTCTGCCTCAAAGGAATTGTAAACACAAAGCAAGAGTGAATGGAATAAGTTAATGAGAAAACAGAGAAAAACTGCAATTTTGTTTGCGTGACTGACCTCAGCACTAATAAAGAAATATTTATGTAAATGTTTGCTCATATATTAACTACAGACAAAACATTACAAACTTGCCAATTAACTTACAAACTTTTAAATCGTAGTCTAATATTTTTTCATAAAATTTTCAGTATATTCAAAAGAGATTTTTACATCGTAGTCAAAAAAATCTATAAATTACAAGAGAAATATTTACTAATTAACTGTCACAAAAAGGGTTAGCCAGTGAAAATTCAACTCTATAGTTAGGTAGCCAATTAATAATTATTATGCGTTCTCATGTTCTTTTTCGGTTAATTAACTAGATCAATTATCTTATTGTTAGGGTACCTAATATACTAAATTGATAAATATTGGTAGAAATTAATGGATTAACTGTTACTAGAGCAACTCTCTTACATCATGATGGAGAGCTCACCACATCTAAAGGCCAAATTAATTTTATAAATTAAACCTTCTCTAGTGCATGTAATATTTACGCTTATAACAATTTAAAAAAAAAGTGATTTCAGTGTCTACAAATAATAAATTGCATTTTTTAATAGAAAAAAATGTATCTTGAAGTGAGAAGAGGTGATCATCACAACTCTTCTGTTTTGAAAAATGTTCAGAGATGGAAACTTCGCATGTGCTTGCTCATATTGTCTGTCTCAAATCAGCAATCTAAAAATAGTCAATATAAATAGTATTTGAATGAATAGGTCTACGTAAGTGTCAAATGAATATTGAGGATTCATAAGTCAATCATAACTTGATTGAGACTAATGCCTAGTTATTGTTGGACTTGAAATCATAGATTCATTTTCTGATCCACGAGGTTATAATTGAGACTAATGCATAGTTATTGTTGGACTTGAAATCATAGATTCATTTTTTAATCCACGCGACTCAAACAAGAAATCTATATCTTACCCACCGAGTTTTTGTTCTGATTGAATTTCATGCATTGTCGTGATGTAGTATGCATCGTAGAAGCTAGAGGAATATGCAAGGTTGATAAGAAAGGGTGCACAAACATTAAACTGCAAGCACTCACATATTTTAGCCCATGTTGCTCGGATACTCCAAAAACGTTATCACACCATGTCAGATTCTTTAAAAATGCATAGCTTTCATCACACACACCTGGTAGTATATTTGAAAAGCCCGAGCAACATAAATCTCAGTGGAATCCCCAGAAAAAAACATAATATCTTCCGGAAAATGAATAATATTACCCAAGATATGCTTAATGATACAGAACCCAATGGATGATCGCGAATTCGCTAAGAGTACAAAAGACAAAGTGTCTTATTATTTTCAGAGTAGGAGCAATATGGTGCATGTACATAACCTAGTATTAAAAGGTCAAACAATCGCCTGAAATGTATATATACAAGGTGTATAATACAATATGATATACATATACACGCTATATACGTCTAGAATGAATACTGGCGAAGTTTTGCTTCTCTAGTTCTATACATTAGTGAACAGATTTATCTCAATATACAGCACACTGACTAGCTATTCCTGTTTCCTTTCAACTTCCAGGCTAATCTCATTCCGACGTGTGAAAGGAAGAGTAAATGGTGGATTATACTGCAAGAGAAGTATAACGAATATGCAGCTAATGAGTTACTTTAGTTGCACTAGGTCAAAATATGTTCTCCAGGAGATATTGGAAGTGTAATTGAAATGGTTCTGCAAATATACCTGTGCAACTTCTACCAAGGCACCATCTTTTACCTGAAACTCTGCATCTCCCTTTAGTGCAGTTCGAAGTCTTGATTCTCGAGCTTTAACTTCTTCGTCATTCACAAAACCTTCATCGGAATCAAATGAGAGAGGGCTAGCTATGTTAGGATACAAAACTTGAAAAACAGAATTACTAAATGTTTTTTCTTTTGAACTCTGAATTGATCACCGCCATTCGTCACAGCAGGCTTATAGGACATTAAAGAAAGAAACGGATGTACAACTATGTATAAGTTTCTTTCATATCATAATAAGTGAATCGATCAATAACGTACTAAGTAACTTTACCAAGATCTACTTCTATAAACCAATGAGACCGATCCCAGCTTTCTGACTACAGATGTTGAATTTCAAGTAAACTTAACATTCCATCTTGAACTTTGTATTGACATACTGAAATATGAAGTTACAAACCTGAAAAAGCAACAACTGCGACAGTTTTCCGAGGCACCTCTTTGATAGTTACAGAGGAATCCTTCGGTAGTGGCAAGTCCGAACCATACTTGGAGGGCATGACGAAGGACATCCTCCACTTTTCCTGATCTTCCGCCTAATGAAATTCTTAATGAGATTCCAGTAGGTGTAATTTTTTGAGAAAATACGAGAGCAGTAAATAAATATAACAACTATATACACAATATTTATCTTTTTTTCCTTTTTGGTGGGGATGGGGTGGGGTGTGGGGTGTGGGAGTGTTAATCACTAAAACATAGGATCAGACATAAGTTAAAGTGATTTTTTTCTTTTCTAGAATGGAATAATGCTGGTTTGGAAGTTTCTCAGAGAAAGAAATTCTTATAGGATGTCTCCACATAGCATAACCAGAGAGACACGCAACTGATCTCTAAGGGAGTGCCTATTTCGGTATTTCCACATAATATTGGTTTTTTCTGTTTCAAAATGTTGTTATGAGATATCCATTTATGAATGACTAGTGTTGTTGTTTGTATAGAGGATTAGATGTGTATATTCATTCAGACATATAATCTTTATAATGTGGAAGATTGTTCTCTCTGACTGTTATTCCATTCTAAACTTGTTCTGGAACTAAGATTGGACATCTACAATACATGAACTAGCCTATAGGCACATATCAGATGCGTGCATGCAAGTATCTGATAGCGGTTCGTGCAGTTTTTTCTTTAATTATTAGTGTATTTGAAAAATTGGAAAGAAGTACCCAACACTCAAGTCACACCCCTCAGGTAGAGGTACGGCAAGGCAATGAAGGATTCATGCAGCACTTATGTTGTTGGGACCCTTCAAAATTATTGTCAGGTGTGTATCGGATTCTCCAAAAGCTATGCATTTTGGAGGATCCAACACAGGCGTGGCAGCATTTTTAGAGGGTCCGAGCAACATAGTGCAGCATAATCAAAATGTGGAATCTAATAGTCTCCCGTTCTCCTAGATATGGATTTGCAATAGTACCATCCGAGAATACTATAGGTTCAAACAATAAGAAGCCACAATGTTTATATTTCATATGTACCTGTCTGGCATATAGGCCTAGCACACAATTGAAAGATCCTCAAATCTCATCTAAAATACATTTCGGTTTTTATCAAATCCACATCAAGAACGTAAATGTGTTTTCCTTGTGAATTAGGTAACTAGATGATGTTCTTTTTCCCAATAGAATGAGTAAAAGTCAGCATTTCCATTTGGCGACATGAGGTCATTATTAGAGTAGTTCTTCATTTATCATTTCTCAAGTTATGTAGTGACTCAACTCCATTATTTTATCACTTTATTACTTTTATTAACACCGTGCATCAATATCCATGTTAGTAATCCCTCTTACAGGGTATCTCCAATGTCCTGAGAAAAACACAATATGTCTACAAAGGTACTGCACAGAAAAGAGTCGAGCAAAAAGCATGTGTAATAGAGTAACCAAACCATCTGTCTTGAGTGAAGCAGTAAATAATATGCTGTAAAAGAACTAAAACGGAAAAACAATGATCAGTTTAAGTGTTGTACCCTTTTAGTTATCACTGGAGTAGTCATTTCCATTTCCTCCCCATCAGATTGAGTTCTACGAGTGATTACAGGTGTCGTCATTGCCATACTCTCCTTCTTCGTGTTCTAGAAGTCATCAAGAAACAGAACAAAGCCAAAAAAGGCTACCATTACAATGTGGTTCGAGGCGATCTAAGGTTGACTCTATAAGTACCTTGAACTACCTTACCAAACAAGTACTCAGCCAATGTGTTGAAGGATTGAGATGCACCATTTAAGTCAAACCCAGACTTCCCAGGCATTGTAGCCTCGGCAACAAAGTAAGGCTGTTTAAAGTCACAATACTACTTTAGATAAATGAACAAAATTATAATGAAAAGAAAGATGGTTAAAAGGATAATCAGGAATTATTTTTTATCAACATGACAACATAAAGAGATGTCGGTGAGTAAAGTTCTAATAATACAGCATGTCTATAGTATGGTAGATTAATGCTATTAAGAAGAAATATATGCACCATGATAACACAGTGACTGATGGTCTAGAATTCAGGTTAAACACAAAGGACTATTTGCCAAAAGTTAATGTCAATGACTTTCAAACAACAGGATCCACGGCTTCAATACGAATAGAGAGAGCTTATGACATGCTTAAATCTAGGTGATCAAACAAAAGTTAGAATGTAACATGCTTATTTCAAGAAACTGCCACCTCCGATTTCTAATCATGTCTTAACACTTGAGTCAGTATTGCAAACATGTTTCTCAAAATTGAGGAAACTCCTGAGCTGTGATCACCAGACTGTTTCTGTCAGTTTCTTTCTGTTCCAGAAAACATTTGGATACCAAATATCTTTTAGGTTCCTATTGTTTCTTTTACTTTCTTATTGATAGATCATAGACATGCTGACTCTTACCTATAACTGTCACTCTCCAGTTGCGGCATATACAAAATGATCAAACAACATCACTCTCCTCTTCCAAGTGGATGCATTGCAGCTATTTGAAATCCATTAATGCTTTTTTTTATGACCATAAAAAGGTTAATAACATATATGAACAAAGGTCCAATTCTTCAAAAAAAGACGTCGAATCAATTTTATACCAAAATCTGCAAAATGTCTCTCTTGCATCTATTGACATGACCTAGTAAAATCACCAACCAATGCTTTATTTTGTATTAGACTATTAGTAACCTAGATCGCTTCGAGATAACTCACTAGAATCACCATATATTAAGAAATACTGACAAAAGGATTCTTTGTGTGAGAACATGTTGCTGGTGCAAGCAAATTTATTAAATAATGTATCTTGCCTAAGATATGTTTCCTCATCACAAGTTTTCCCCTCTATCTTCAACATATTTTTGATGAAAGTTCTAAACTTATTTTTGTCTGTCAAATATTGCTCCTCTTTCATCTAGAACGAATCCCGTGATAAAGTGCAGAAAGAGTGCATATAAATCTCGATGCTACTGGGAAAAAAAGTATGAATAGAAATTAGTCACAACAGATATACCTCAACTTCTCTTATCTCATACTGATCTGTAAGTTTCAACACCTTGAATTTCACTGTCTCCAGATCCGGCACTTCATGAAGATGACAGTGATATGAGTTACGTGGACTGATTTTAACCATCTAAAATATCATTGAATATAACAATCATAAATAGATTGAAAAAGTATACCAGACATCAAAGCTTCCTCTAAATTCCGACTTTCGAATATCTTCTTCGGAAACACGTATTTCGCTGTTTCACTCGCCAATTCCGTCAGAACTGCCAACAATATAACAATCAATCAATCATTTAACATCGTTCTCATCCCAAAACTAGTTGAAGGACTAAAAAAACAGAATCAAATTGAGTGAAATACTAATAAAATACGATTAACTGAGGAATAAGGAATTGCAAGGAAAAACTTACGTTTTTGAGAAAGAGAAGAGGTTTGGGAGGCGAGAGCGATGACAAGGGAGATTCGAGCTTCAAGAGCTGACATGCCGTTTCTCCGCTGCGCCGGAGCAGAGATGCTTCTGTTTACTGCCATAGATTTGATCGGCGAAGGTCTTATTCTGCTTGTGGATGGAGGAGTAAAAATGGAAGAAGGTGAGAGCAGAAGCATTTTTAGTTTTTTATAAGTTGCAGTGTTTTAGGCTCTTATTTTCGCTCAGGGGAATAGATAATTCGGAATTTAGTCTTCGGCGTAATTTTATTTATATTTATAAAATTGCTGTCACGTGATTAGAAAGTCACGAGTTTGGTGAAAATAATCTTCTATCATTAGAATTTAGAAAGACATATGCCTGATAATTTGAATTTATCATTGTCTTTCTTTATGAATTTTTATAATATATGGATCAAAATAAATATGAAGAAAAAACCAATAAGATATTATAAAGATAATAAATAAAAGGTTGATACATTTCCACCTTAAACTGAATAGAAAAAGGCCCAAAATAGCACGATGAACCAATGTGAATGAGTGTAAGCACATATTACCATTATGCTATTGTCCTACAAAATATCAACACATACATCACTTGCTATAACTCTTATCTTCCACAAAACATTCATTAACATAAGATTCTTATTCTACCTCCAACCCCTAACTTGAGCCGTGTGATGAGTAACTATCCACCACGATTCGGAGAGCACTTATAGTCCGCACTGATGAACGGAAGCATCCCCTCCCCCTATCAAGCAAGAAGGAAGCGGATCTTTCCCACAGTGGAGTCACTACCGCCACAGAGTGACATGCCAAAGGCACATAACAAGAAAGCCAACCCAAAATGATTGTAAATAAAGTCTCCAGCCAATGTAAGCTTTATCAGATCCAAATTTGTCTTCAATCCTAGTCTATATTAAGCATGAAAGCAACATCCTCAGTAGTCACATTTCCAGAGGTGCCTACAACCTGTAGATACAGAGGTATCCACTGTGAATCTGCCAAGAAAAACCGCAGTATCATTAAGTACGAAAGCAAACATAATGCGCGTTCCACATTAAACAATTCAACTAGGTATTAAGCAAAACATGAGATGGAAATAAAAGAACTACTCAAATTCACTTCACTTGGTAAAGAATTAGGAGAATCACAGCTAAATCACAAAGGTACCCTGAAATAACATATGCCATATGATATTCACAATTTAAACATCCCGAACATAACACATAAGAATATAACAGTGCTTATATTCTACTGCATTACAAGTGCTTTCTGGGAGAACTCGATAAACAACAAATTGTTTGATTATGCTATTCGGATACACAATAGTCATGTAGGCTGTAGCAGTGGTACCCATTTTTGAAATACAAAACTAGTGGCTTAGACAACAGGCTGCATCGAAGAGACGAGCAATTTTATTATAGTTCATACACTTCATTAGCTACAATTGTCTTCTCATTTTGCAGTCCATCTGTTGAGCCAACTTCCACCATCTTCCGGGAATCAGAGATAGATCCCACGAACTGCATAATTATTTATATGCTGCCACATTACTAGGAGAGAAATATCATAAAAGAGTTCACCAACAATTTGAACAAGCTTACTCGACTTAAAAAGTATAAAAGGATGGAGTAAAAACATTGCACAAAAAGCAGCTAAAATGTGTAAGTAGCTTAAAGATAGTCGAACGAATCTACAAACAATTGCCGATTCTGAATAGCAAACACGCAACTGTATTCAATAACAATGGTGTCTGACAGTCTGAGCAAGCTTGCACGCAGCTCGACTATTTTATTAGTGTATGCTAGCTCCTGCCAGCACAAGTATTGGGCAATCCCACACTTAATCCACCAAAAACCAAATGAGAGTGGAATAAAGTACTTAATTGTTCATAGTCATAAATGTTTCAGATGTAACATGAGTGAATTTCACAACAACAGTAATATCAGGATTCTTAAAAGCAAAAAAAAATTAAAATAGGGCACAATAATATGCCTATCGCCGTCAGCTAAATTAGGGGAAACAGGAAATAAAACAGATGAAAGAAATTCCGAGCAACTTACGAACCTCAACGCCGGCGATTGATAAAACAAATACAGATTTGTCTACCGGAGCTCAGAGTCGACTGCCGGCAAAAAAATTTGGACCATTTCTCGATTTGTGCGTGTCATCCTTGCGCAGGGGCCATGCTAATCTTCTCTGTATCGTTCCAATTTTATCGGATGTCCCCGAAGGGACAAACTCCATTGCTGCGCTACGGTTCTTAGGGTGCTGTAAGCTTTTCTCTGGGCTCGATGTGGGAGAAACGTAAAGAACATAAAAGTTGAATAAATGTCGTTTTGGGTCCTTGAGTTTCGAAAATCAAACATTTCGTCCTATTTTAAGAATATTTATTTCAACATCAGCCCCTTAAGTATTATTCACGTAGTGAAGCTCCTTCTGAATATGTCAAAATTTTCCCTCATTTTTTGTACTATATTATTTTGACACTTTTTAATGACTCAACACAAACAATTGAGTTATCATCGTAATATTTGATTCATGATTAACCAAGCGAAATACCTCTAAATTTGATGTAATTGGGAACTTGGGATGAATAAGATTTTGTCCTAAAATGGAAAAAAAGAAGTCTTAATAAAAGTGTTTTTCCCTTTCATAAATGGTACGTGACACAACCTAAATCCATTGGATCCCTAAGCAGGTACAAATCTTTAGACGAAACACATAAAAAAGTTGTTTGGTTTGAAGACAAGTTATACTAAAATTAGTTTTCTTGTTATTATTTCTCATTGACGGTTTGGATTATCGTATTAGAAATAACATGCATCGTATAATGATGAACATTCGTGCATGACCAAATTATACAAAAAGAATTATATCATTCAACGTGCTCTCACAATCTTCATTAAGTCTATGTACAAATCACCCTCCTCATACCCAACTTGTGGGATCACACTAGATTTGTTGTTGTTGTGACGTGCTCCCACGATCAAGAGTGGAAGGGACATGATTCTAGCTTGCATGTGGCTCGCCCTACACCGAACCCAATCTGTAAAATGACATCATACCACTGAAGTCTGAATACTAAAAAAAAGCCCTCAATATGTGTCGTAGCAAAACGACCTCAGCAGCTCAGAGTGGAGCAGGACTCAGGAGTCATAGAAACATAACACATGAAGGAAATAATTTTAACTAATTAAATCTTGCAGTTCAAACACAATGTACAGATAAAGCATATTGGCTCATCACAATTCACAAAGTGTCGATATCAATTGAAATCGATCCTGATGATACTTGATTAATATACAAAAACAGGTGATACATTACATCAAGATACCGAGGATGACTGGCCTTCCTCTTGACAAGTTAGACAACGCTAACAATATAGCAGGATAGGAACTCACGAATCTGATCTCTCTCCCGACCAGTTAGACAATTATAGACCTGGATAAGAACTTATGGATCCGATCTTCCTCCCAACTGGATAGAGGCCAAACACAAACAATAGAAAAATGAGTTTTCAACTCCATCTTAATTTCATAAGTTCATGGCATGTATTATTCTTACAACCCTAGGACCTTCATTTGAAGTCCCTTTTTTCACCTTTGCATAGGAAGGCTCCTCCTTCAGTGACCTCGCTGCAAGGAAATACTTCATTGTTAAACAAAGAGGGGAAATTGTTTATATGTCACAAAGGTTACTGGATGAGAAAAAAGCTTACTTAACATCATCCAAATTAGCTTAGAACATAGATACTTCCCAACAAGCTTGATTTAGAATAGCTTACTGATATGCAGTAATACACCTTTGACTAGCTATTCTTTTAAGGCAATGATTTGCAGGCTAGCTTACAAACACCTCGACTATTCCATCAAACTACCTACTACCTCCCACCAGCACAACACAAATACTAGATAATCCCACATATCCACCAAAAAACCACAAGTATCACACAATTCCCTTAACATTCCTCCAAGGAAGAGGAACACAATTTCTCACCGTATCCAGTTCACCACCTATAAGACCCCAAAAAGGCTATTTTTTCCCTTGGTGTCACAGAATTTTACATTTATGTAGGAAAACCACTGCAACATGTCCGGTAGATGCCTCAGAGTTCATTCGTATCACCATTATCTGGTGTATTAGCAATGAAGGAAGAATTGGCACAAACAAAACTGATGATTTCTACATGTTCCCCGACTAAACAATTTGTCTGAATGATAGATCAAATATTTTGCCGAAATAAAGAATAACGAACAATTTTCTCCCTAACATTTTCATAGTTAATGTGCATAATTTTATCAAAGCTTTAAAGATTGCACCTTTAATGATCATTACAATTCTTTAACCCTGTTTCCTACGCGCCCTATTTAGATAAAATTTCACTCCAGCATTCATTATTACTTAGTTGTCTACATGTCCAGTTTAAAAACAATGAAATACAAGTATCAACAACAACGTACCCAATGTATTGCCACAAGTGGAGATCCTCGAGTATACGCAAATCTTACCCCTATCTTCAACAATAAACAACCTTATACTGTAGAGGGACAAATAAATCTTCAACCATAATGGCTACCAGATATTCATCGAACACCATCGACATTGTAACACACTTGCTGAGTCTCCACCTATACTTTAAACTTTTGCAATACAGGATATGCAGCAAAAACTAAACAAATAGTGATCTTTACAACATTTCCTCAAAATCTGTTTATCTTCAAATTTGCTTAATTTGCCTATATTCTCATAAATGTTTCAGATATATCATGAGTGAATTTCACAGCAATAGTAATATCAGGATTCTTAAAAGCAAAAAAAAAAAAACTAGGGCACAATAATATGCTTATCGCCGTCAGCAAAATTAGGGGAAACGGGAAATAAAACAGTCGAAAGGAATTCCGAGTACTTACGAACTCTCGCCGGCGGCGACCGACAAAACAAATGCAGATTTTTGTACCGGAGCTCAACGCCGACGACCGGCAAAAAAATTTGGACCATTTCTCGATTTGTGCGTGTCATCCTTGCGCAGGGGCCATGCTAATCTTCTCTGTATCGTTCCAATTTTATCGGATGTCCCCGAAGGGACGAACTCCATTGCTGCGCTACGGTTCTTAGGGTACTGTAAACTTCTCTCTGTATTCGATGTGGGAGAACGTAAAAGAAGATATAAGTCGAGTAAATGTCGTTTAGGGTCCTTGAGTTTCGAAAACCAAACATTTAGTCCTATTTTAAGAATATTTATTTCAACATCAGCCCCTTAAGTATTTATTCACGTAATGAAGTTCCTTCTAAAGATATCAAAGTTTTCCTAATTTTTTTTTACTATATTATCATAGATTTAGATTGAAATAAATTGATTATTTTAATAGAAATTAAACCCTTCTCCTATTAATAAATCTTACACTGCATAAATTTAAAATAGTCCGTCCCAAATGAATATAAAAAATTCAAGGGGAAACTATTAATAAATTAGAAAGACATTTAATTGAAAAAATAGAGGAACTTATTGATCTCTACGTAAAATTGTATAGTGTATAATTCATTACATTATTTTGTTTGAATTTATATTTTTCTGTACTTGTTAGGCAAGAACTTATATATTACTTGCTATGAAATAGAATGTGGAGATTAGCCATGAATAATTTAAAATTACTAAATCATGTATATTAATAATTATATTTTGCTTTAAAAAGCTTGATTTGACTATGTAATATTTTTAACACAATTAAACATCAAATAATAAACAATCTTTGCATTACAATTTTCATTGAGGTTGAATAAACTTTTAATCAATTCAAGTGGTACCTACATGAGATGGTTTTAAAACATCATTGTGAAATAATTCAATTTCTATTTATTGATGGAGCTAAAAAAGAAATGGCGTGAGAAGTCAATTCTAGCACAAGAGGACTAATTCAGATTAATTTATTGTGTACTAATTATTATATTAATAGTAGCAACGTCGAATAACTAAATTGATGTGTATCGTCTTGAAGAATTGCCACACCACAAAAAATTCTTTAATTTCTTATAAGTTCTTAGATGAAACTTTAATAGGTCACCAAAATATGAATAAAAGTTGGAAAAATAGGAAAATGCTATAAAACACTTCTCAACATGTGAAACTAATGATTGATACATATTTGTACAAACAAAAGATATTCAATATTGTATGAACCGTAAAAGTAGTGAAAATTAGTACGAATGAACCACGTGAGACGGAAACGTGAAGAATAAATGATGGAGAATAGATGGAAATGCCCAAATATATGACGTTGCTATGCATGAACGATGTTTCACGCTCTTTTGATTTTTGTACGGCATGGGCATCCGCATGTTGTCAACTAGACCTCGGCCAATGTCGCCTGTCCAACGCGTGCAGACTACGGACGATGAGGGCAGGCCAAGTCCGACGTCGACTGACAGATGTGTGCAGGCAACGGACGATGCTGGCAAGCCATGTCCGTCGGCTGACCGATGCATAGGGGCCAAAGACGATGTTGTTTGGCCTCAGAGATATAAATACCATGAGATATAAAACGCTCTCGATCATAAATAGTATTTTTTACTTTCCATTACTACCCCTAAGAAAAACATAACACGCTCTCTTCTTTTTCTCCTTTCCTCTTACCTCATGCGTATTATTAATATATTTTCTTTCACGTGTTAATTTCTTTTCTTGGCAGTTGACATAGTTGACTGAGCGTAATATTTGACAGACCCATCTTATTTCAAAATAAGGACATAAATTAAAGTTTATTTTTAGTATTGTTATACTATTATTGTGTATTAGAAAATGTAAAATAATTAAAGAGTCTTAGCGAATAAATGATAAATATGAAAGAAAAAAAAAGGCAACAATTTTCATACTCTGAATATTTACTTATTTTAAATTATGAAAAATCGTAATTATTTACACAATATGATTTTCAGGAAATACAGCAAGCGTTTGGCCCTAACTTTTCAAATATTCTAGGCAAATCATATTTCGGTGAAGTTTTTGGTGAAGTTTCACCAAGTGTTTGGCCCCAAATTTTCCAAACAATATTTTGACTATTTCAAAAAATATGATTTATACCCATAAATTCTAAAAATTATTAAAAATACTCATAAATTTATATTATCATTTTATAATAACTATGTTCCGTCAAAAATTGATAACAATCAACAATAACAAAATAACTATATAGGCAAGACAATACATTAATCGCATACTCAAACTTGTCACTAATTCAGTTATAATTATAACTCATTAAACACAAATTGTTCTTTTTTCTCAATTTTATCACTCAAACTTTTCCGGAGAAGGTAGTAACAAATATTTGTTGGAATTAATAAATAATAGATATTTTTCTATAAAATATAAAAGTTTGAGGTAATTTCTAAATTTTTTAAAATTCTCAAATATGAACTTGGCCGAAACACTATTTTTTTTCTACAATTTGGAAACTTGGAATAGTTGGTAAATATATTTACCAAGTTATATGACTAAATATCACTTCTCAATTTTTTATTAAGTTTTTTCCAAATATTCTTGAGGCCAAACGGGTCTGTATGTACTAGAGTACTAAATATTAGTAGTATTAAATATGGTTGCTAAGAATGGACAAACATGGACTAAAATTATGACAAGACATTCATTAATTATCTTAGGATGTCGGGATTTATTTAAGGGAAAATTATATATAATAGCAAACTATTAATTCAAATTAAATGTTATAAATATAGTTTGATTTAATTGTATCTCATAGCAAACTGTTGTTATTTCACCTCTCTCCTGGTGAATCTCGCTCGCCACTCTCGTTCTCTCCCTCGCCTCTCTCGGTTTTTATACAAACGCAAGTGTATAAAGTGCATTTGTGTTTGTATAAAGCGAGAGAAAATTGTATATATACATATATTTTCGTTCCCCTCTCTCCCCTC
>JAJOOD010020262.1:0-10898 GCA_029582525.1 Solanum tacnaense | reverse complement strand
ACTTATTTTATAAATAATTTTCTACCCCTTTTCGGCCTATGTGGCACTATCTTCTGGGCCCAGCACGTGTTGGCAATTTTTCAAGCTATCTGGTTGATAGTGCCACGTAGGTTGAAAAGGGGTAGAAATTTATTTATAAAATAAGTTCGGGGGATAATGGAACCTTAGTATAAATGGAACCTTAGTATAGTATAAGTGTGTCTTTGAGATTTCGGGCATAGGTTGGGGGGGTACGTATGCATTTTCCTTTTTTTTTTAAATTCAATTTTCTTATAACCTCAAACTCACTCAACTATGAGTATTTTACCTACAAAGTCATCGAATCTATTTAATTGATTTTCATTTAAATTTATTGGCATGATTTTAAAAAAAAATTGTATATTCATTGAGATCATTTAATAATTTGACTTGCTAAAAATATAATATTGACCATTTTTATTTTATCCATTTCCCTCTTAAAAATATAATAAAAAGACGGTGACTAGTTTTCTAATGATTCAATTTCACAAAAACAACATGGTTACACATTGCTTGGCGAAACATAGTCCTTAGCGATTTTTTTTGGGCTCATAGGGCCTAAGATTTTTTTCATTTTCAAAACTCGAACGGAATACTTTTGATTAAAAAGAACAGCCCTGTCCGTTGTACCACATCATTGATGGTTAGTCCTTAGCATTCAATTACGATGTTGATAATTATTGTTTGATTCAAGATCTTTTCCTTAATCCTCAATATTTTTCTTACCCACTAAGATTCTTCACCAATATTACTATTATTTTTACCAAAAATGAAATCGCATAGCAATTTTCTGAATCTTCAATTAATTGCTTAATCAAATGTTTAGCTTTCCTTTTACGTGATCAATCAAATCTTGCAAGACTATAATAACTGCAAATCTTGCTTGAACTCATATCATCATTTAATTTTGGCTTAAGTCATCTGTGGCCCTTAAAGTTGTCCGCATAATTTACTTATACACCTCAACTAATGCTAGTATCTATTGAACACTTCTATCTATTTAAACTTTGTTTCTATTAGACATTATTTGGTAATCAACAAAAAAAGCTTAAGTCATCTCTAGCCTATTAAAGTTATCCGCATAATTCACTCAGACACCTCAACTAAGACTTGTACCTATCGAACACCTCTACCCTCTCGAATTTGAACCACTTAGACACTTTATGCTGATGTGGCACAAAAAGTGTAATTCACACTTTGATAGGCGCGTGAGATCAAATATTTCAATATTTTCTCTTTTCCTTTTCAGTTTTTTTTAAAAAAGAAACTTTAACAACCTTTTTCTCTTTCAATACCACACCATCCACTACAAGTCTGCAATTATATCTTCACAACACTTCACCACCAATTTTTTAAAAACAAATTTCCGTCATTTTCTTTTTTCTTTTTTAGTCTTTTTATCATTGTATTTTAATTCTGTAGTAGAACTACTTTCGTCATTTTTTTTGTAAAAAACAATTAAGATAATCATTCACATTTGTTTGCCGGAAAAAATGAAGATTATTATCTACGTCTTCTTTGTCGAAAAATAATGGAGAGCACCATCCACATCTTCTTCACCTCCCCCACACACACTGCCCCTGACCCACGCCCCTGCTCCCCCACAAATTAAAGCAGAAATAAAAAAATTCAAAATCAAAATCAACAAAGTAAGAACAGATCGTTTAAAAATATACTATCAAATTTAATGGAATAAGAAAGAATGACGGTCAATAGTCATGGTTAGGAATTTTTCCCTAACACTTCAAAAGCTCCAATAAATAACAATGGTGGACAATAGTGTCGCGCCCCAAGCCTACACCTTGGGCGAGACTGGCACTCGAGAACCATTGCTTGCCCCAAGCGAACCCTTGGCCTGACTTACTTACTCAGCGGAAGACTTAGACATAAGAAAGAGAATCCAAATACAAGATAACTCAACATGTATCAAACTGGACTCATAATGTTTTAAAAATAATCATTTAACTTAGCCAAAATGACAACTCAAATCTGAACATAAGCCAATAACAAAATGATGATGAATGAACTAACATCTGACTAACTATCTATGAAGCCTCTAAAACAACTGAGATGGATGTTGGGACAAACCCCACAACATCCTAAAGAACTAATAATAAACTGAAAGCAATAAAAGGGATCCTCCGGAATGCAAAGAGGCTCACCAACAAACTTTGAGCTGCTCACTGGATCAACGATGCGCTGGATGCTGAACCTAATTACCTGCGTCTGTATTATAAGATGATGCAGGCCAACTAGCATCAGTACATTGAATGTACGAGTATGCGAGTTGGAATGCTAAACACAACTTAAGCTTGAAAAGAATCTGAAAGGAACAGAAGAACTTACCTGGCTCAACTCAACTCAACATAACTGAACTCATTTCAATGTAAAACAGTTTAAAAACAAGTGCAATATAAAGAAAGACTGTTTAAAACATGATGTCAACTATGTGTGTATGCAAATATACATAGAACTCTGAGATGTATGTAAAAATAAGCTGATGTATATAAAAATACAAAATATTGTTGTGGGAGTTTCTCTAACCGACAACCGTCACTTACGAGCTATAGTTGTAACACCCCAGAAATTTTTTGAGCTAAGACTCTAACTGTTCTTCACAGTGAGTGAGATTTTTGCAAGGAATTTAAAATTTCTTAAGTATTAAGGTCACTAGATGTTGCACCTTGAGTTCCAAGAAGAACCTAAGAGAAAAACATTCAAGTCATTCCTAGTTTTTCTTAAGTTTTGGGTCAACTTCAAACGACCATAACTCCTAGTACAAGATGATTTAGGTGAGCTACAAGATAGACAATTAAAGCCCTTCGAGTCCTCTTTCCAACACCACCGAGTTTGCTCAATTCCGAGCTTTGAGTAAAACGTTATGACTGATTTACTAACGCACAAACCTGGCAGTAGCTCCGCGATAGCGGAGCCAATACGGACCTCACTGCCTGGTGGAAAATAATTTCGACTCCCAGCTCGTTTTAATTATTTCTTTAAGGGTATTTTAGTCCTAATAACCCTTAGGAGGTCATCTAAATTGCCCTAAACATGTAGAAAATTAGTTTCTTAAATCTAAACCCTCTCATTCACTCCAAAGATTCTACGCTCAAGAAAAGCTAAGGCTAGGGTTCTTCTTTCTAGATTTTTCCTTCAAGTTCTTCAAGAAGATGTTCTTTCAAGTATGTAAGCTTCCGTAGTGTTGGGTTTGTTCACCCACACGCCAATCATGTTAATTTCAGCATTAAGTTCTTTCTAAAAAGTTGAAAGTATGATGTTCTTGAATTATGTTATTGAAATTGGCTTTAGTTCTTGAGTTTTGTTGAGATTATTGAGTTCTTGATGAAATCATGTCGATTTTAGAGTTGTTTATGAGTAGGTTTTTGTGTTCATGTGCTGGGTATCTAAATCTAAAGAGGGATTGAGAAAGAGAATTGAATTTAGGCGAATTGGGGTTAGAAAACGTAGAAGGAAAAGTCGAGCAGATTCGGACTTGCTCCCCCAGTGATTAAAAATTTGCTCCGTATTGCGGTTAGGACGCGGACTCCTTTGTCTCAAAATTTTATTTCGCGACCAATGATTTTAATGCAACTCCGCATCGCGGACTTGCTCCCTAGATAGTGTTTTTCAACCGTTTCTCTTGTTTAACTATCTAAAATCAATCCTAAACATCATGAGATCTTTCCTATCACAAATCACAACCTTGAATCCATAATTCAAATTCAAGGTAGAGTTAAGAGTTAAGTTTTTGAGAATTCTTTTGAACATTCTAAGAAAGTCCTTTAAGTCTTTTTGAGGAGTCTTCTACAATTCCTAATAACTTGTTTCATGACTCGAGCAAGTGAGTACGAGTGAGGAGAATGTATTCATGAGTCTACTTTATCATTACTAGATCCTTTATATCATGAACCATAACTCTTGAATTCATAATTCACATTCAAGAGAGAGTTAAGAGTAGAGTTCAAGAAAGTCTTTGAGTTCAATTGTGAATCCTTTGAGATCCACCATCGATTTGAGTTAAGTTTTGAGAAGGTAGTATGAGAATGAGAAAAGTCGTATACCTGAGTTCCTTATTGATATTTTGACCCTTAAGTCAAGTCGTTCATGCCCATAACTTCCGCATGAACTCCATTAGTTTACTATCTTTGAAAGGAGTAGTATCTTCAAGTTATAAGCCTTTAAGTATTGAGTTCCTTATTCCCTTTCGAGATTATAATCCTAATCATGGGACTATTACCTATTACCCATGAAGTCCATGAGTTGAGTTGTTCATGCCCATAATTCCGCATGAACATTATAAGTCGAACAATCTTGATATGAGAAGTATCTTTGAGTCCTTGAGTTGAGTAGTTCATGCTCATAATTCCGCATGAACCTTCTGAGTTGGGCATTCTTGAAATTAGTAGTATCATTGAAGTTCTTGAGTTCCAAGTATTTGAGTTCTATCTATGGTTATTAAAAACCTTGCATTGAGTCATTCAAGTCCATAATTCGGCATGAACCATTTTTTTTAGAAGTCTTTTACAAATGTTTAAACTTTGTTTTAAGACTTAAGCTTTGAAGTTGAGTAAAGAGTAAGAGTAAAGTTCATTTTCTTCAAAGAAGTATATGGGAACTAAGTATTCCCAAGAACTTTGAAAATGTTTTCAAATTTTGAGAAAGAAAAGGGAACATCGATTCCAAGAGAGCTTTTAAGCTAAGTTTTGAGTAATTATCTCAAACCAAAGAAAGAAGTAGTTTTAAAAACATATGAGCTGAGTATATTTTTGGGAGTAGTAATGAGCACCGATATGGGGATGCGAGTTCATATTAACTCAAGTCTCCATAAACCATGTAGCCATCATGGGTATTAATGGGTCATACTTTTTAGATGATCACATAAGTTAAGCTAGTGGATCCACTAAGTTAAGTGTTCTATATGACGACAAAGTATAGGACAATTCTGGCAGCGTGGGCAAGAGGCTGTATCACCACTTAGGCTCGTAGTGGTGGTTTTTGGTTAGAGAAACTCCCACAATAGTATTTTCATGGTTCCTCAAGGGGTTCTGCTTAGTATGAATGGAGCTATGAGACTTCATTCATGCATTGCACAAGTAGACTTTAAGAGGGAGC
This sequence comes from Solanum tacnaense, assembly GCA_029582525.1. Taxonomy (NCBI): domain Eukaryota; kingdom Viridiplantae; phylum Streptophyta; class Magnoliopsida; order Solanales; family Solanaceae; genus Solanum; species Solanum tacnaense. Next base: position 5,768 of record JAJOOD010020262.1, on the reverse strand, counting down.
ATGGTATGTCTTTTATGATATTATGATTATGAGTTAACATCATGTTTTAAACAATTTTTCTTTTTCTTTATATTGCACTTATTTTAAATTGCTTTATATGGAAATGAGTTCAGTTATGTTGAGTTGAGTTGAGCCAGGTAAGTTCTTCAGTTTCTTTCAGATTCTTTCAAGCTTATGTTATGCTTTAGAATTCCCCTTACATGCTTGTACATTCCACGTACTGAGCCATTTGGCCTGCATCTTTTCATGATGCAGACACATGTATTCAGGATCATCAACAGAAGCTTCGTTGATATCACATGGAGTTCGAGTTAGTTATGGTGAGCCTCCTTGTTTCTGGAGGATTTCTTTTACTTTTCAGTTTAGTCAGGATGCCGTGGGTCTTGTCCCGACTTCCATCTTTATCAGGTAGAGGCTTCATAGATAATCAGTATAGTTGAGAAGTCTATATTATTCTTTTATTTTATTAAATGTTTTAAAGACTTAAGTTGCTTTTTTATGGCGAGTTGTATATACTTTATTATACAGAGTTTTCTTTGGACTTAAAGTTTGTATTTAAGTTTTATGAACTTTTATTTCAGTTTTAAGCTTTTGTATGCTTGAGTTAGTATTCCGCTTGTAGTCAGCCAAAATGAGGGTTCTCTTGGGGACCAACAATGGTCTTCGAGTGCCGGCCACGTCTAGGGTGTAGACTCGGGTCGTGACAATAGTGATGATACATCACTTTACCTCATGCTACCAAGGACCGTCCTATACCTTGCCGGGGGTATAGGTACTAACTCACTAAGTGGATCCACTAGTCTATGCTAAAAGCATTAAAGGGTTCATCTAAAAAGTATGACCCTTTTCGACCCATGATGGCTAGATGGTTTATGGAGATGTGAGTTATCTGAACTCAAGCTCGTCCCCATATCGGTGGTCAATACTACTTCCAAAATATGATACTAGCTCTTTATGTTTAAAAACATACTTCTTTCTGTGATTTGAGATAATTGCTCAAAAACATAGCTCAAAGGCTATCTTGGAAATCGAAGTTTCTCCTCTTGCTTTATTGTAAAAGCATTTACTCTTTAACTGAAAACTAGCCCAAGGGTTCTTTACTGAAAAAACTAGCTCAAAGGCTCTTTACTGAAAAACTAGCTCAAAGGATCTTTCGAAAATCTCAGTTTCCGTTCTTATTTAAATGTGAAAACATTTTAAACTCTTTTGGGAATACATAGTCCCCATATACTTTTAAAGAAATGAACTTCAACTTTACTCTTTACCTAACTCAAACTCAAGTCTTAAAACAAAGTTAAAACATTTGTAAAAGTCTTTTGGAAAACTTTATGAACTTCTGTTGACTTGACTCTTGATGACTTCTCTTGACTCTTAACTTCTCTTGACTTTGATCTTAACCGCTCTTGACTTGACTCTTAACTGGTCCTTTAATTTAATTATGGATTCAAGGATTGTGATTTGTGATTGGAAAGATCTCATGATGTTTAGGAATGATTTTAGATAGCTAAACATGAGAAAAAACCGAAAAATAATATTTGAGGGTGGGTCCGCGACGCGGAGGGGTATTTAATTTTTGGTTTCGAAAGTGACTTTTGAGGCAGAACGGTCCATGATGGTTCGGCGACATGAAATGAATTTTCCCAGTGGGGACTAGCTCCGCGACGTGTCACCACTACCAGATTTCGTCCGAAGAAATTTCTTCTTTGTTTTTCAGCTCTAAACCCTCTAATCTCCATAGGTTCTTTCCCCAAACATTTAGAATCAATTATATGTTCAAAGTACATCAGATTCTACTCGAAAACACGACTAAAAACGTGAATCAATCTGAAGAAACTCCAATCAACACAACCTACAAGAATTCAAACGAAATTTTTCAAGAACTCAAGGATTTACTTTCAAATCTAATAACTTCTGAAATTTAATCATGATTGGCACGTGGGTGAACTAATCCTACGCTATGTGATCTCACATACCTTGTAGGGATCACCCCCGACGAAATCTACAAGCTAAACTCGACAAATTCTTCTCTTTTCTTGTCTTCTTTCCTCTTCTCTAAAACCCTAACTCTTTTCCAAAAGCGTAAAACTGGCCAAGTTCAGTTTAGACCCATAATTAATGCACTAATACAAATTTAATTAATCGGAAAAGGAAAAGACTGAAATACCCTTAAAAAATCCGAATTGGACATTTCCTTATTTGAACAACCCAACTTCCAATGGGCGTATCTCATTCCTACAAACTTGGAATCACGCAAACTTGGCGGCGTTGGAAAGATCATTCCAAGAGATTTTCTACCATATCTGGAAGTTCTCCTAACTCATGCTGAGCTAGAAGTTATGGCCGTTTGAAGTTGACCAAAAACTCTTTTTCCTAACTTAACAAAATTTCCAGATTTTCATTCTTTCTGAAAATGACTATTTCCAATTATTGGCTTTTTCCTATTTATTTCAAATTGCGAGATGTTACAAATAGTCAGTGTTTGGAAAAGAGAAGATATAGGAAAAGGTTTGGGGTGGGGATGAGGGATGTATAATATTTTTTCCCTTTAGTTGAAAGTATTTTCTTTTTAGATTTTGTTTTGTTTCTATTCAAAATTAAAATTTATAATTATTTTAAATTAAAATGCCACGTGCCTTTATATTATTTGCTAGTTTACCACGCCATGTGCATGTGTATTACACACACCTTTTCTTTTGACAAAGTGTCCGAAAAATGTTCAATAGATACTTATTTCTTAAAATTAGAGTGTCTAATAGGAAACAAGGTTTGTTGAAGTGTCTAAATGAAATATGCGGACAACTTTAAGGGTCCGTGGATGACTTAAATATAAAGTGTGTGTGATACACTCTCGATGACATGACAAGATGCTTAATGAAAAGACGACATGTGGCAAGTGGGCTCCAAAATCATAGAAAATGATTTCAATTTTAAAAATAAAATTTTTTCAAATACATTTTCAATCTATATTTCTTATATATAAAATTATTGAAAATAATAACACATACTACCCAACCCACGCTACCCCACCCCCTTTCTTCTTCATCTTCTTCCCTACAACATTTCATTTCCTAAACCACAATAACTCAATATCTTATCAAATTATTTACCGATTCACTTTTTTTTTTTTTAAATTCATAACTAATACAAGACAGAAATATATATAGAGAGAGACACGTACAAGAGTGATGAAGAAGCGGAGTTTGTTGACGGATAATCATTTCAAAATCGATTGTTAAAGAGAAATCAAGAGGACCTAAATTAATTTTATGGAATTTTTAATATTATTTTTTATAAGTTAAATGAGTTTACATTTTAATTTTGAGTGGTGATGTTTGTTTGAAGGTGGCCGGAAATGGAGCTATCGGCTAAATTTTTTACTCCAAGGTCCAAAAATCTTCTTTCTTCTTTTGTTTTTGAAGATCCAATGTAGTTGGCTTTGAAAACCTAGTTGAGATGAAGAAGACGATCGAAAGCGGGGGTGGGGGGCTTTTTCTTTTTGCTATTAAAAAATTATTGTTTTAAAAAATATTTACATTTACAATGCTAAAAATCAATGGAAGAAGAAAAAGTAAAGTTTTCTTGAAAAATAAATATAAAAATATGATTTTCGATATCTTCACGCGCCCAAGTAAAGTGAAAAACACTTTTTCGGCCATATCAACATTTTGTGTTTAATAGGTATACATTATGAACAATTTAGATGTTCAATAGTTACTAGCCCTAGTTAAGGTGTCTAAATGAAATATACAGATAACTTTAAGGGGCGGTAGATGAATTAAGCCTTTAATTTTTAATATGGTACGTGGGGGTTATGTGAACATTTAATAATTTAAATACGAATTTTGCAAAAATAATGATAGCTTAGATTGATATCAATCTATTTACTGAATAATTTATCACTAATTGATCGGATCTTTTTTCTTAGATTATAGATATGTGAAATCCGTGATCTAATAAAATGTTGAGTTTATTTTGAGTTCATAATCAAATACTATATAATAAAATTTTCATAAATTCCATAAGCAAATTAAATAAATATAGTAATCTTACCTTCCCAAATGTGATGATAGTTCACATTCTCCTTAATAAATGCGTTTCCATTAGAAAATATTATTGAATGCAAGCCTAATATTACGTTAAATTAAGTCAAAAAGGTGTACACAATTATTAAAAAATGGGTTCGGGGAGGGGGGTAATAAGACCTTAGTTTATTTAAGGTGTGTCTCTTGGATTTCGGTCATAGTCTAGGTAGATACTTGTGCCTCATCCAAATTATATTTCTAATTATGCTCCATTATATTTGTGCATTATAGCATTAAAAAATGAAAAAAAAAGATTTTTGAATAATTTTGCTATAAGAATCAAATCATATTTAAAGGTTGAATATTGTTATAGGTGTAAACAATCGATCGTTACAAAATTCAAAAAAGCATCTAAACAAACAAGATTGTTATACAAAAGTCTGATTATTGTAGTTTGGTTATTTAGGGGTATTTTATTTTGTGACGGCTTGTTTTCTTGTAGGAGTTCCAAGATAAGATCTCGATGGATATTACATCCAGATTGTAGTAGGTGTTATCTCGTTTATATTAAGGAATTCATGTATAAGGTAGCGTCAGTGGATATTAAGAGATTGCGTAGAGGCAAAACTATTGGAAACAATTCTTTATACATTACAAAGGGCTGCTATAAACTTATTTGGAGTTTGGCCTCAAGTTTAGTGAAAAGTTTCGAAATAGTCAAATATAGATAGGTCATAGGTTTTTCCTCTCTAGAGTAAAAAAAATTCACATAAAACTCTTTTATTGGTTTAGTTTTTTGCAATTTATTTGAAGGAATGTGTAACATCCGACAATTTAAAATGAATATGAAGAAGCTTGAATTTGGAAATAGTTATTTTGGGAAAAATTTAAAATCTGGAAATTTGGCAGTCCAGAATCTGGAAATTTGGCTAAGTTCAAAAATCTGGAAATTTGGCTAAGTGTGGAAATCAGTGAGTTTTTGGCCAACTTTGAGTAGTCTTAACTCCTAGCTCAGGATGAGTTAGGAGTATTTCCAGTTATGGTTGTGAAGCTTGTGGAACGATCTTTCCAACGCCACCGAGTTCGCTCGATTCCGAGTTCGTATGAGCGAGTTATGCCCTTTGAAAGTTGGGGCAATTGGCAGGGAGTCCGTCCGGAAATTTAAGGGCATTTTTGTCTTTTCACAAATCATTTCTTTTGAGGTTATATTGTGTGTTAGGCTTATTTTGGATCATTTTATCCCATTTTAAAAGAGAGAAAGTTAGGGTTCTTGAGAGTGAAGAAGAGAAGAAGAGAAGAAGAGGAGAAGAGGAGAAGAAGAGGAGAAAGAGGAGATCAACAAGTTTCCGTCGTGGAATTTCGTCGGGGGTGATCCCTACCAAGGTATGTGAGTTCTTTAATGTGGGTTGATACTTTCCCCCATTCACCAAGCTCATGTTTATGGTTTGAGAAAAGATTGGATTTGTTGTTGAAGTTGTTAGTTGTTGTTGATATTGTTAGTTGTGTTGTTGAAGTTATTGTTGGTTGTGGGACAGGATTGGGCTGAGTATTTGAGTTGTGATCTATTGTATGTTGAGAGATTGATGATCCTTAGTGTTGGTTGGTTCATACCCCCACACACCAACTCGTTTTTAATTCCAAGAGAAGATTTATTGGTTGTTGAAGTTGTAGTGGTGTTGTGTTGAAGTTCTTGCTGGTTTAGTACAGATTTCTGGCTGTGATTTTTGAGTTGAATCTATTGTATAT
>JAJOOD010020261.1:0-11325 GCA_029582525.1 Solanum tacnaense | reverse complement strand
CAAATCAAACGTTAAAAGGAGTTGCTAATTTGCAATTGCATACATGGCTATTAGATTACATTTATAGCCAAATGAATTTAGGAATGTAGCCAAATTGATCTCAATCGGTGATTTGGCTTAAAACTAAATTAAAGATGAGTTAGTAGAAATTAATTAATGAGCTTCTTAATCTTAACGAGATAAAAATAACTAATTCGAGAATATTAACTAATATTAAGTGAGATAATTATCAAAACATTTTAAACAAGTAAATTCCCCCTTTTTTTTTCTTTTTTTTTTTTTCGTAAGAAAATGCAACAATCACATACAAAATTTATAAAAATATTATATTTTTTTAAAAATTATAAACATGACTAAAATTGCTTTAAAACTTAGAAAATAATTTATTTATCTTTTTGAGTTTTGTAAAACTAATTATTCCAAATCATTGAAAATTAAGAAGCTCGAAAATTAATCTTATCGGGGAGGGTCAAAATTAGGTGTCAACAATGACTTTCAGATTTTGGGAATAATAAGTGTTAGACTTTGGAGGTTTATTTGATTGGTTACTTTAATAAGTTTTGAGCTTCCGCATTATTGTTATTATTCGTAGTTGAATTATTGATATATGTTGGGGTTTGGATTCCTTGGTTCGCCCACTTAGGAGGTTAAGTGTGGGTGCCACTCATGACTCATTTTTTGTCGTGACAAACTTGGTATCAGAGTGTTGGGTTCGGTGATCTCATCACACAAGGACAAGTCTAGTAGAGTCTTGCGGAACGGTATTGGGACGCCTTTACTTTTCTTCGAAAGGCTATAGGACTTTAGGAAAACTTCATTCCTTCTTTCTTTCGTGCTACTACTTGAATACAATTGGTATCTAGGTGATACAAATTGGTATCTGAACTTCTTTACTCTATTTCACATATGGTTAGTACTAGAGTATTAGAAGTTGAAATAGCAACACCAGAAAGAAAAAAAATGTGTCCTTGGAAATAAGTATTTTTTCTCGATTGACTACAGGGCCTGTAATGACTAGTGATCAACATGATTTTTTTTTATTAAGTTCATAAAGTTGAAACCTTTATTCTTCATGGGTACTGATTATGAAGATGTTTATGCTTTCATTGTTGATTGTTTTAAGTATCTTCATAAAATGAATATAGTGGAGAGTCTTAGTGTTGAGTTTGTGACATGCTAGTTTTGGGGAGACGCCAGAATGTGGTGGCGGTCTCATGTTGAGTGCTGACCAATAAAGGCACTACCTATAACTTGGGAAGCATTTTCTAGCTTCTTCATGGTGAAGTGTATATCCCGTACTTTGAGGGATAGGAGGTAAAGGGGTGAATCCAGATGACTGCCAAGGTGACAACATTCAAGAAGTTTCATAAGGGAAGGCTAGATAATGAACACCATTACTTGGAAAATACAGTTAGTAAAGTTGTCGTAACACATATAAGTTGCTTAGCGAATGATGAAATTATGTTGCGCAAAGTGAAGTCAGAATCACTACTACAATTTTATAGATTGAGTGTATACCAAAGAGGGTCATGATACGACTATTAGAACAGTACTGATGCTTACTTGATTAGAGTTATGAAGTGTGTTACTTTTGTTATCGACGTGATCTAAGAAAGAATGCAAATTTCTTGGGGGTAGAGACAAAATGGATTTGATAATGTTTTATAGTTACTCAATGAGTAGAATTGTGTGAGCTATTCAGGTACGATCTTCTCGATAGGTATGATGTGTGATGGATCTAATAGACTTTAACGATGTGGTTCTAGTGTTATATGAAAATGAATACATTGATTGTCAAGTGGGAATACTAACTACTTAAGGAGTTATCTATTGTATGACATGTTCAGATAATGAGATTCAGTGTTGCATTGATCACATTTGAGAAACCAACTAGTTTGTTACTACGCATGCTTAGGTTAAACATTGTTTTAAGGAAGCTTTTAGTGGTGGATATTTGGTACGGTATTAATGCATTAGGTAGTGAAGTTTATCTTGAGGGGTTTTAGGACTAGTGATTTTATCTTAAGCTCCAAAGGAGTGAATTGATACCGGAATGACAAACTTATGTATAAAGAAAGTTAGTGAGTATACTCGGGTGATGCAATTGAAGATTTTAGTTACAAAGTGTGTATAAAATTTGGATTAGTCCTTTGGATCTGATCGATATAACTGAGTTGAGGTGTCATGTCGATGAAAAGGTTGACTTCGTGGTGATGACAAGGGCATACTGAGCATCATGATAATACGAGTTAGTGATGGATTGTGATTGAGATGCAACTATAGAATACAAATTGTTGATTAAATAAATTTTGTATGGTAATAATGACTTGTCATTATCTAAGGTTGCAATTTTCTATTATTTAGCGAGTAACGTGGTTGTATGGAAAGTTTTGAGAGATGTTGGGGCACCACTCAAATAGAATTTAAAGGAAATAGAGTCATAATGAAAATGAAATAAAATTAGTGGGATGAGTGTAGCCTTCGGAAAGAGGCGAGAGTAAGAATATGTTCTCCAATTGCAAGGACTTAAAAGGTATCTTCAAAAGGATTGAGAATTGGGTTCAGAGATGCGTAATTTCATCCGTTTTGCTATGGTTATGGTAATAGTGTCACGTGTTCATCAGATTGGTTAAAAAACTAATGGATAAGACTTGACAAAGAATTGTACATACGTCCAGCTCGAGTGTGATGATAAGTTCTTTTGTGGTTTGAGTTTGGTAATGAGTACATTTGGATCTTTAGTGAAGGATATGGTAAGATCGATGGGGAGGCGATTAATGATAAGCCAAGATACATGAATTCATAAAAATCTTCAAGTTATGAGCTAATATTGATAGATAAGGGGATTGGATTACACAGTTGAATTCACAATTCATTTTTTTTTTAATTTTGTAAGTCTACATTCATAGTGGTATATTTTGTCAAGATATGAATTTGTAAGATAAGAAATGATCGTTCAATTGGGTATTGAGTATTTGGAAGGACTTATGCATGGTTTTGGTCATAAAGTTTGTTACTTTTGATTTTTAAAGGACACGAGGAAAGGTTTCAGTTAAAAGTGTCGGTTTAAAGTATAAGGTAAAATGTCATGGATTGTTAATAAATGGATGAGATCTGTAAGCGAACTAGAGAAATTAACAAAAGTCTGATATATTGAAGGGTCAAGATATTTAGAATTTTGCACCTTGAGAAGAATTTGAGAAAAGTGAAGGAATAAGACCTCTCGTATAAATCCTTGGGGTGTAGTTAAAGGTTGTATTGATTTTTGCCTATGAGTTTAGATATGACTGTGAGATGTGAACTAGTTCGGTACAGACTTACTAGGAGTTTATCATTGACTTTTATAAAGATTGAGTTTTGGTTTGGGTGACAAACGGTGAGGTATGAAAATTTTAGTGTTTTATGTGGGGTTAGATTGCTGAAATTATGATAGATGACTTAAGAATGATGTACAAGGTGAGATATAATTCTACATGATTATTAAGAATTTAGAGTTGGGTTAATACTACGCTATTGATGGGAATAAATAGAATGTTAAGATGTGTTACATAGACATTTGATGGTGAATAGAGGTTATGAGCTTATAGTATACAAAGTAATTTGAGTGATCAAGAATTTCCCTAAGTGTTGGCATGAGGTATGTGATGGTTTAGAATGGTAGCTAAAGCATGGTATGTGGAAGTGGTGTGGAGTTGACTTTGGGTGTGATTTAATAGTTTTATCTCGATGAAAAAGTACTATCAAATTTGAAATTAGTGTTATTAGACTTGTTTGGGACTCGTATTTGTCATGAAATGCTTAAATAGAAAGAAAGATAGCCATAGTTTGAACATGTATTTGATAAGAATACTTTGACACTAATGATGGTTTGGGAGTAAGGTAGATGTGTGGTTATGATGTTTTGTTAGTATTAAGTGTGTTGACTTCAGTGGATGTGGGGTTCGATAAACCTAGTATGTGTGTAATTATAATAGGGACTAAATTGGTGATCATGGGTAGCTAGAAAATCAAAGAGATAGAGTCGGATGAATGAAAATGTTTGATATGGGCCTTATGGAAGGAGTATCTAGAGTTATTCAACCTTGGTTATGTACATTCTTATGTGACAAACTATTTCATTCTGGGCATGGTTTAGAGTATGATTCACTTTCTACGTTCGTGTGTGTTTTCGCTTCTTTGGGTGAGTCCTTAGTAGTAGATTGTGTGTACCGATTCTGTGATTGTCCTCCTGGTAGGGTGGTATCCTTGGTTAGACTTGTTCATTCCAGTTATGGAAGATTTGGTGTTGTTTGGGATAGTTGAAGTATACTAGTGATTCTACATGCACAACTTTGCTTATGAGAATTTATAGGAGAGCTACCATGAAAATTTACAGTTTTTCGATAAACTTAAGATTTATCTCATCATCGGTATCATGTTTTGGCTATGTGTGATTGGATGTGGGGACCATGTGGTCTAGTTTTGTCATTCTTAAGATTTGTCTATAATAACTACTAATCTAGCATTTCGACAGTGTTGTCAGAGGTTCTGTATGCTTGGGTGTATCACTCGATGGTGGTTACTTGATCATTTCCATCTTTGGATCAGATGAGTTCAATTCTCCTAGATGATTACTTGCTGTCTAAAGATCATATTTTTATAGCTTAAGCTCGAGGAAATATTTTGTTGTGAGGATGTAATCTTGATATGATCTATGATGGTTTGTGCATTATGAGTGTGTGGTGGCTGGTTCAGGTTCACTCCTGGTTGTAGCCAATATTGATTCAGGATTGTATCATGGTTATGTTAGAAAATATTTGTCTTGATGGTTGTGTCAAGGTCTAGTGGAAGAATCGATCAGTTGAAGAGTCCATTTGGGAGACTGATATGCACGGAAGATATCCACTTCTTTTTATCGAGTCAAGTACCCTGCCTTACCCTCGCCTTCTTTTGATCGTTCGAGGACGAACGATGGATAAATTGGTATCTAATGTAACGACCCATTTGGTCGTTTTGAGTACTAGAGCTTTTTATTTCATAAAATACTTTCCGATAGATTTTAAATGGATATTTTGGACTATTCGTAACTATAATGATGAATTCAGTGGGATAGTTTTAATAATTAATTTAGTTGGTGGTTAAAGAAAATAACATTAAAATTAGTAGGGATCACTTTTATAATTGGTCTTATATAATAATTAGGGAGTAAATATTGTGTAGAAAGAATAAGGGTCTTAGGCGAGAAAACATATATATGTGTGCGGCGACTAAGCAGAGAAGCGTGAGTTCTTCAGGTAATCATTCATCACGTCTAATTCATATATTGGTTTATATCATATTGTTTTATTATTACTATGATGTGGGTTGTAAAAGAAAATTTGATAAATTGAATTGGAAAAGTCAGAAACTAAATCACGGCGCAATTGAACTTTGAGGGAATATTATTGGGAGGAGATAAAGTTAAGTGCTGACAAGAGAGAGGTTAAGGTTGAGAAAAATCTAATTAGGGAACTTCTTACTAAGAAGTTCTTAGGCAGATTTTCGGTACAAGTCCTGATAGAGTTATAGTGGAAAATTAATATCAAATTTAGGCTTGATAAAATATTGTTAATGAATTGAAAAGTCGTGATAATTAATGATATTATTGGATCGGAGTGTCACGTTCCGACACGGTATAATTGGATCGGAGTGTCACGTTCCGACACGGTAACATTAAAGAAAAAAGATATTGAATTAACTTAATGTACTCAATCTCAAAGAACTCAATTCCCAAATTAATTTGGTTTGGAGGCATGAGTCTTCATGTGTGATCTTGATAATGTTGACTTATTACGTACTTACTTTAGTATTGTTGACACTGGTTCATGTGTTTGTTGCTTGCCACCAACTAAGTGTCATAGTTGATTTTATACTATTATTCATTACATATTAATTTCTATTTTGAGTTGGTTGATGATATCTACTCAATACATGTTGTCCTGTACTGAGCCCTACTTGTGGTTTTCTTTGTTTTCTTTTTGTGGAGTGCAATGAGTGTATCAGTGACTTCGACTCGCCCTCAGCTCTAGCCAGTCTCTAGCACATCAGGTTTCAGGGTGAGCTATTCATTCCAGCTCGCGTTGGATTCTCTTGGTCATGGCATGATGTTCTTAGTTTTCGGATATTAACTATTTTATTCATTTATTTTGGTGTCTTTAATACTCTTAGACTTAGTATTTGAAGATTAGATGTCCTTGATGTGATGACTTTCAGATTTTGGGGATAATAAGTCTTAGACTTTAGAGGTTTATTTGATTGGTTACTTTAATTTAATAAATTTTGAGCTTCCACATTATTGTTATTATTCGTAATTGAATTATTGATATATGTTAGGGTTTGAATTCTTTGATTCCCCTATTTATAAGGTTAAGTGTGGATGCCACTCACGACTCATTTTGGTCATTGATATCTTTAAAAAGAATGAAACTAAGGATATTACGTAGCTATCACGCACCAAGGGTGCCAGCTTTCGTAAAATTCTTTTATGAGGAATAGTACCTTGTGAGGGTGCTAGATTCAAGATGAAAATAGTTATAATCTTCCCCATTTTGAGTCGTGACAATTACTCTATCCTCTTCATATTCAACCTATGAATTACACCAAAGTTAAGTATGTTAGTTTTGTAGTCAACAATTTCAAATGCTTCCGACTGATTTTAACACTCTTTTTTCTTTTGTTTTTTAAAACGGGGAGGAAATTACAATATAAAATATCAAACCCTTAGGATGAAAGAGCAGATAAGGTTACTAAGCTATTAAAATTCTCCGATTCGTTTTAACATTTCATTCTACTAATTTCTATTATAAATTTTGAAACTTTTGAACCCTCATCAGCTAGATGAAAGTTCAACTAAGCTACTAAAATTCTCTCATTAATTTTAACAATTCCAAGTTTACTAATTTCTATTATAAATTTTGAAACTTTTGAACCCTCATCAGCTAGATGAAAGTTCAACTAAGCTACTAAAATTCTCTCATTAATTTTAACAATTTCAAGTTTACTAATTTCTATTATAAACTTTGAAATTTCTTCTTTAACAATAAATACAAACTTCTTAAAACAAGATACAAAAAATCTGTTCCTTATAATCACACTTTAATCGTGCAAATTAGTAATTAAAAAAACCATCACGAATAAGAGACTGCACAATTTTATGTGTACAGCCACTCATTAGATGAAGATAATTTCACATCAAAATTGAAAAATAAAAGTAACAATTTAAATAAAAAGCACACATTTACCTTAACAACAGATAATACGTGTCATAAACTTGAATAATAATTACTTAACAGATAATAGGTGTCATAAACTTGAATAATAATTACTTAACAGATAATACATGTCATAAACTTGAATAATAATTACTTAACAGATAATACGTGTCATAAACTTGAATAATAATCACATTTATGATTCTATTACAATTATACTACATAAAAATTTCACCAAACAAAATTTTAAAAAAGTAAAAACAGAAAAAATACTCAAAAAAGTAAAAACAAAACAAATAAAAATAATAATCCAAAGTTGTTGATTTATTTTTCTTTTTTTCAAGCAGAAAACAAACCATTAATTGCTGCTAGACCAATTTCAGTTTGAGGTACAAAAACTCTTTTTTCATTTTCTCCAAATCTCATTTTTATTTTAGAAGAAGACCATTTAAGCTCTTGAACCAAAATAGAGAAAGTTGAAAATAATTCAATTTTTTTTTCATTCCCAAATTTTCTTGAATTCTTGATCCTCCTTTCATATTCTTCAGCAACCAACATAGCAATATCAGCCATAATATTAATAATAAACTTATATTCAAAATATAAACTTGAGTAATTTATTGGAGAGTATTTTGTAATTGGGAAATTTCAAGTTGATATTTTTGCTTTTTTGGTTTGGCTTATATATAGTGGAAAGACCAATTCAAAAAGTGCATTTAGGGTGTGTTTGGTATTGGAAAATAGAAAATGTTTTTTTTCTAAAAATAAAAATTCTCTATAGTTATTCAAAAATATTGAAAAGTATATTTTTATAGATAATATATTTCTTAAAAATTAGAAAATAACATTTTAGTGAAAATAGAAAAATCAATGTTCTACAAGTGTTATTTCAGTGATTATGTTGTTCTCATGTTTCAACACATCTTATCTTCGCCTCACATCTTATCTTCGCCTCCACTCCCACCGAGCACTTTCCTTATCCTCCCATTCTCACTTTTTTTTTAGTTGTTTATTTGGTGGTGAATTATACAAGTATTAAATATTGTATAAGTAATATTATATACTGAGTGAGAATATGATGTAATTAGCTCTTAAAATTATAAGATTTATGTAAAATTCTCATATTATATTTAGTAGTTGATAAGGAGGTATGTTATTTACATATTTCCTTTGTTATAACTCTTTTTTAGTCCATTTTTCTTTTGTTGACAACTTTTAATTTCATTGTTCCACGTGATATGTTTAAAGCCACACGATTCAAAAAAAATAATTACTTTCTTGAATTTTGTATCAAATCAAAACAGGACAAATCAATTAAAATTTAGAAAATATAAAATCAATACAATGTTTAATTTAAATTCAGAGACACACGTAGCTAATATATGTATAAATTATAAGAGAATTTATGTATCATTTTTTGTGTGGTATAACTAATATATGAATAATTAGATATGTATTACTAATACCTGCACAAGCAGATTCTCTCATAACTAATTTTTATACTACTAATACTTATATAGCACTAATCAACTATCAAACAATTCGTTATAATATTGTTTAGATTATATACAGATATTTGTTAGAATATTATTTTTATCCATTACCAAATTTTTTTAAAACTAAATAATCCACCTTTTTTATGCCAAACACACCCTAATAGTACAAAGTACTATGGATTATGGATAAGGATGGAGTTGAATGACACAAAAAAAGGAGTTAATATTATTTTATTATATGGTGAGGTTGTATTATGAACGTGTCTTTATTTTGTGGTTATAATTTGAAACTTTCAGATAGGAAATCCACCAACTTGACGAATATTCTTTTTTTTTCCATTTTTTTTTTGGGTTTTGGGAATTAAAATAGGTAGAATTAAGAAATATTCACCGTCAAATAATTTGGTGCAACCTGCTCCTCTCTTGATCAGATATTTTATGTTTGAGTTTTAAAGTATAAAAAAATCTTCGACAGGAAATGCTATCAGGGCGTAGACAACATACTGTTCCTTCAACGAAAAATATTACTAATTATATATAGTTAAAATTATTATTTTTTATGTATATATAATAAAAGTCAAGCCCCTTTCAATTAGTTCGTAAATTTACTTTTTCAGATTTTGAGCCCCTCTATCATTGAGTATTACACCTCTCTTCAGATTTTAAACCCATTATCAAAAAATTTAACTCTGTCACTGAGTGTTACACCCCTCTATGCCTATCAATAAAGCTCTACCTCATGTGTACTCAGAATAATCAAATTCCAATGTAAATTCTTCTTGATAGGAAGCACCCCGAATAAAGCCCTATTCAAAGCGAATTTAAAATAGTTAGACTCCAAGATACGAATAACGAGGAGAAAGATAAAAAAAGAAAAGAAAAAAAGATAAAGAAATGTTCAAAGTTAAAAGGAATTTTATTTTGTTTCAACCGCCCTAATTGCATGGTCGGTTTGATGAAGCATTAAAAATCTTATTATTTTATTGAGGAAGTATGTTATTGAATTACTCTCTCTTAATTTATGTGACATATTTTAAATTTCAAAATTCAAACAAGTCTATCTTCGATGATAAATTTTTTATATATCTTTTAAATATTTTGAATTATCAATTATTGTGACTTATAGTACTTTTTACATAGTTTACAAATATATATATTTCATTTTTAAAAAAATGTGAAGATTACATGAATAAATTTTCAGTTAAACTTAAAATATTTGACTCTCGAAAAAATAAAATGTGTTATATAAATTGAGACGATGAGAATATTAAAAATGACTCAATCTTGCTACTCGTTAATGATTGAGCATATTTATATCGTCGTTGTGACACAATATGCACATTCATGTCATTTTAACACTAACGACTCAAATAATCAATTTTAAAATATCAAATAATACACGTATCGTCCAATTAAATGATTCACATCACCTAGTCAATATGCTTAAAATATTTTATCTAAATAAAACGCGTTCAAATTAGGATGGTCTTTAGATATTTTCCTTTTGCTTATTTCAAATCTAAAGTTTAAATAAAATTAACTAAAATAAGGCAAAATTACATTAACTTCAACCAATCATATGTATCTGAACTTCAACTATATAAAACTTACCGATATACACAATATCTGAAGCTAAACTTTATTAGGATTCTGTTTGAAGTTATTTCAAAATGGATACATACATTAAAAAAAAATTATCAGTTTTTTCAATAATTACATTTATGTGAATTGTGATCATTTATAAACTATGCACATATGTGGAAAAAAAAAACATTTTCAAAGAAATTTTTCTGTTATAAACAAGGATTGCCCCATAGTCAAGTCCTTCAAGTTTTATACAAGTCCAAGTGATTCCAGCTTCTGAACATGCTGTTGTGGCAGTGGCGGCGGAGACCAATCGTTACAAGCCACCTCGCCAACGTCCTCCACAACATATTCCTATACAAGAATGAGCATGTAAGATATATATGACAATAGCAAAGACAGATCCAAGATTTTCAATTTATGAGTTCTAGGTTTTAAGACAGGACAACGACTAGATTCCATAGATAGTTTATACATAACAACAACATACCCAGTGATATCCCACAAGTGAGGTCTGGGGAGGGTGGAATGTACTCAGACCTTACTACTACCTCATGGAGGTAGAAACGTTGTTTCTGAAAGACCCTCGGAGATAGTTTATACATATTAAGTGGATTTCTTAACGGAAATACAGAGTTTGAGCCACAGCTCTTGTGGTGTAGATCCTCCCCTAGACAATGGCAATCAAATTGAAGAAACGAGGGTGTCGATTTACCTTTGTCAGCATTCTTTTCTCGAGTATGTGGTAGTGTCGCTGCCAAATTCTCTGTACGACCATTGTAGCAACCAAAACACTGTAAAACATGCCAAGGAGGGCGAATAGTCCTATCACAATTATAGCCACAACTAATAATCCCGGTATCCCAGATTGATCACCACCGCCTCCTAAGCAACTCCCACATTCACAGTCCGTGCAAGAATGATTCTCGGAGCAACACTCACATGTCGAGTTTGAACAATTGTCGCAGCATAGGTTAGTATCAATGCAAATATAAGTTGTACCTGTATGAGGTCTA
>JAJOOD010020260.1:0-18301 GCA_029582525.1 Solanum tacnaense | reverse complement strand
GGTTCTTATCATGTCACATTCAGAGCCAACACACTCAACTCATTCTAGCCTAGAGATTTTAGCACATATCACATTGCTTTGATGTGTATCATTTTCTTCTTTCATTTTCATGCCATCGTGCTTTATTCTTTCTCATGCTCCTACACATACAATCCTAACACATACCGGTTCAACAGAAATAAAAATAGTCTCTTGGGGGAAAGAACAGAGGCAAAAAAATCCCAAGAGAGGACTATGAGTTGGATTACTCAAACTTCACCCTATCACTCATAATCCGTTTACCCCACCCCAAACAAAATAAAGTTCTATTGTCCTCAAAGAACACAAAAATAAGAAATAAAGAGTAGGGTGAAGGAGAAGCAAACCTGTGGCGCAAATGCGCCGAAGAACTCAACAAGCGGGTAGGTTCGGTTTCTCGGAGCCCGCTGGATTAACATGGGTAACGCCATAAATAGCGCTCCTATCTATCATCGCAACACCATCATTAGTGCTCACATCATGGGAAACGCCATCAGTAATGCTCCCATCTATCATCTCAGCACCTTCAGTAGTGCTCACATCATCTCTCACTGCAGCAACAACCTCAGTAGTGGGCACAAAACTCGAGGCCCCAACATCACTCTCACACACTAATGTGCCACGAAATAGTGTCGCATTTGATGCTTAATAACTATAAACTAATTCTGGAATTAAGTGACATTTTGGATTATTTGATGGGTTTGTTATATGTGTAGGCAGAATCTGAGTTGTATAGAAAAGCGGAAAATTAATCAGAACTGATGCGACCAAGTGAAGTTGATGGCCAATTTCATGGACCGTGGACTTCATTACGGTCCGTAGTGGAGCTCGTGGAAGTAAGGCAGTGTTGGGCCTTGAGTAGATGAAGAGCAGAAATAACCAAGTGAAGGCCACTGAGGGTTCTACGGGATGTAGTCCTCACCACGAACCGTGGTACCTACCTTGAAGCTGAACCAGTGTGACATCAAAGGTGAGTTGAAAGAAGGTTGAAACCCAAGTGCTGACCATGAGTGACTTCACGAGACGTAGTCCTCACTACGGACCATGGTAGCTCCCATGGTACATTTTCCAGTGAAGACATTGAAGACCCAACCTTTGGGAAAGTTAAAGGGAAGATCACAGAGGGCTTCACGGCCTGTGAACCCCTCTATGAACCGTAGAAGTGGCAATAGAGCCATCCGACATTTCAATCATAGTTCGACTAGGACTCATTTTGAACATTCTATTTTGAACTACTTTAGGTTGTTTTTGCATTAATATTCATTATCTAACATTTTATGACTAAGAACACAGTATTACTTTTAGCTTTCGATATTTGGATTTTTTATTATTATTATCAGTTGGAAATTCGAATTCAGACTATCAGATTATCAAATTGGCTGTTGATTTGCTAATTATTTTCGTATGTAATTCTCAATATGTTTTCATCCCTAATTACTCATTGTTTATGTGAAAGCATGAGTGGCTAAATACCACGACTGGGGTTGTGGGATCTATGACGATATTCTAGTTGTGATTCCGTAAAATGAGTAAAAGGCAGTCTGTGTGACAACATGTAGTTTTTAGCTTTCAATATCAATTTATTCTAGTGAGTGAATGCATTAGACGAGCTTGTAACTGGTATTTGTTCGAGAGAAAAATACTAGTTAGGAAAAAATTGAATTAAATTAACAAATTGGGACTAGAAACTGAGATTGATGCTGCAAGAAATGTACATCAAACTGCAGGAATCAATCAACCTAGGCCAGGTTTCTAGCAAAATGCTGGAATTAATCAACCTAGGGTAGTAGAGGAGAACAGAGGGGAGGAAGGAGTAGTCCATCCCCAGCGCCAACCAATAGCCCAAAGGGGTAGAGCCTAGCATCCAACTCATATGATGTATGAAGAAGACGATGCTGACTTGGATGGAGCTGGAGCCATCGGAGCCATAGTTTTACCTGCACTACCCCCAGGTGTTAAGTTCACAATCACCCGCACCATAATCCAAATGTTGAACCTGAAAGGTATGTTTAAAGGTGCAACTGGTGATGATGCAAATCAACAATTGATGAATTTTGTGGCAATCTGTAAGTCACAGGAGATTCCTGGGGTCAACCAAACAACAATGAGCTTGAGGCTATTTCCTTTGTCTCTCACTGGAGAGGCAACTAACTTATTGAATGAGATGCCAGATGATTCCATCAGAACTTGGACCGAGCTAAAGGAAGCTTTCCTGGAGAGATTCTACCCAGAATCAGAAGAGCTGTAGATGAAGGACGAGATTAGCACACATAAGAAACTACCAGGAGAAGCAATGCATGATACTTGGTGGAGGTTCACCCAAAAGCTGAAGAAATGCCCCAACCATGATCTTACCGAAAGGGATCTTAAACAGGCCTTTTATAGGTCTCTGAATTATGTTAATAAACCTATTGTTGATGCAGTTTGTGGAAGCTCATTTATGACAAAGTCATTTGCGGAGGGCATGCAGCTATTGGATGAGGTCTCAAAGAACAACAGAGCATGGTACACTAGAGATGCAAAGGTAGGAGAGATTGGATATACATTGGAGCTTTCAGCTGAACAGAGGAAGAGAGAAGAAGAAAGGGACCAAGACATGGCAGATATGAGGACTCAAATAGATCTGCTCACAAAGCACATTGTCG
The DNA here is from genome assembly GCA_029582525.1 of Solanum tacnaense. Lineage (NCBI taxonomy): Eukaryota > Viridiplantae > Streptophyta > Magnoliopsida > Solanales > Solanaceae > Solanum > Solanum tacnaense. The sequence goes on along the minus strand of JAJOOD010020260.1, from coordinate 15,638 downwards.
CCAAGTCTGAAAAGGTGAATGCTGTGGAACAACAAAACAGGTATGAGGATTAGGATCTTGACCTTGATGAGGAATCTAACTACTTGGGGAACCAAAGGGGTTTCCGGAATTATAACTCTGGAAACCAGGGTTACAATTCTTGAAACGCAGGTCAGAACTATGTTATGGATGGTCAATATGATAGGCTATTAAATAGAGATCAAGGAAACTGGCAAAACAAAGTATAGGAATGATCACAGTGGTGTTTATGTCCCCCCAGGCAACAGAGACCGAGTAGGTGGTAGTTCCAGTGGATCTAAGTTGGAAGATATGATGGATAAAGTACTCCAGAAGGTTGAATCAACTGATGCAGGGGTAAAAGAAATGAGAGGTGATTTCTCAAGCATGAGTCAGTTGGTGGACTCTCACACCACCTCCATTAAACAAATTGAGCAGCAGTTGGGGTAACTTTCAGCCTCACTAAATCAGAGGAAGAATGGATCACTACCAAGTGACACAATTCAGAATACCAAGAAGGGCAGGCACTGCATAGCCATCTCTACTAGGAGTGGTAAAGTTCTTACTGACCCTATGTCTGCAGGTACAAAACATGAACAGGTCTTGGAGCAAGCTGCCACAGATGGGGATGAAACCGTACAGGTAAATGACTCGGAGGAGGTTCAGCATAAATCACAACCCGCGAGAGAAAAAGAGAAAGAGGTCGACAAAAACTTACCTTTACAACAGATTCCTAGACCACCTCCTCCTTTCCCTCAATGGCTTAGAATGAAAGCTGAAGATGGGAAGTTTTGAAAATTCTTTACCTTGTTGAAACAACTTTCAGTAAACATTTCACTAGTGGAAGCTCTGGAGCATATGCCAGGATATGCCAAGTTCATGAAGAACTTGGTTACAAAGAAAAGAACTATAAGTCTTGATTTTACTAATGATGTTCACCATTGCAGCGCCATTGCTACTAAATCTCTAGTTCAAAAAAAGGAAGACCCAGGTGCATTCACTATTCCATGCACCATCGGGTCAATCAACTTTTCAAAAGTCTTGTGTGATCTACGAGCCATCATAAACTTGATGCCACTAGCCATCTACAAAAAACTCGGATTGGGAGTTCGAAGGCCCACAACAATGAGGTTGATGATTGTTGATAGGTTAGTTAAGCGGCGTGTGGGAGTCCTATGTGATGTACTTGTGAAGGTCGACACCTTCATTTTTCTGGCTAACTTCGTGATATTGGATTGCGAGGTGGACTTTGAGGTCCCCGTCATTTTGGGAAGAACATTTTTTGCAATAGGGAGAGCTTTGGTAGATATTGAGAGAGGTGAGCTGATGTTCAGACTTAACAAGGATGAGGTAAAGTTCAATATTTGTAGGTCAATGAAGCAACCAAATGATATGAATGTGGTATCTGCAATAGAGGTGGTTGCTGATAAAGACATGATGTTACCCATAGAAGAGAGGATGGCTGTTGAAACCTTAGCAGCAGTGCAGATGAACTTTGATGATGATTTCCGGTCTGACTATGTAGAGACCGTGAATGCTTTGCAGGGTGTGGGAGCACATTCATATGCTCCAAATAAATTGGACCTGGACTTGGAAAATAGGCCAAGACCTCCAACAAAACAATCCATCGAGGAGCCACCATTGTTGGAATTAAAATAGTTACCCAGTCACCTCAGGTACGTATTTTTGGGCTCTAATAACACTTTACCTGTGATCTTAGCTGTAGATTTAAACAACGAGCAGGTGAAAGAGGTGATCAGGGTGTTGATAAGGTACAAAAGGGCCATTGGGTGGACTATTGTTGATATAATTGGAACACCTCCGGGTATATGCACCCACAAGATTCTGCTTAATGAGGATTGCAGCCCAAGCATTTAACCCCAGCGGAGGCTAAACCCACCTATGAGTTAAGAAAGAGATTTTCAAGTGGTTAGATGCTGTGGTGGTTTATCCCATTTCTGATAGTCACTTGGTCAGTCCAGTGCAATGTGTGCCTAAAAAGGGCGGTATGACTGTGGTGGCAAATGCCAAAAATGAATTAATCCTACAAAGACCAGTCACTGGATGTCGAGTGTGTATGGACTACAGGAAGCTCAACAAGTGGACTTTGAGGGATCATTTCCCCATGGCTTTCATGGACCAAATGCATAATAGGATGACAGGTAAAGAGTGGTATTGTTTCTTAGATGGATACTATAGCTACAACCAGATATCGATTGCTCTTGAAGATCAGGAAAAGACCACCTCTACATGTCCTTATGGCACCTTTGCGTTTAAATGCATGCCATTTGGACTGTGTAACGCACCAACAACATTCCAAAGGTGTATCATGTCCATTTTCTCTGACATGGTTGAAGACACTTTAGAGGTATTTATGGATGATTTCACTGTAGTAGGTGACACTTTCGATGATTGTTTCTTAAATCTTAGCAGGGCTTTACAGAGATGTGAGGAGGACAACCTGGTGCTGAATTGGGAGAAGTGCCATTTCATAGTGAAGGAGGGCATAGTTCTTGGACACAGTGTATCACAGAAAGGGATCGAGGTCGACAAGGCCAAGATTGAAGTGATTGAAAAGTTACCTCCTCCGATCTGTGTGCAAGGCATTCGAAACTACCACCCACGGAAGTTAAAGAACCAAATGGATCATGAGTCATATATTATGAGGAAGGCCATTCCAGCCAAGTTTGTAGTTGCTTTAGGCACGGACCACAAACCCATGAACCTAGTAGTTGGATCCATGAGGAGACAGGAGAAAACCATTCATTCCGGTCATTAAGCCCGGATTGACGATTAATTGATCTAAACCAAAGACTTGATTATATATAGGAGAAAGGCGTTCTCATACCCTGATACCTCTTTGTGGAAACCTAGAACATAAGAAAGTCTATTTAGGATGGCTCTATCCTAGATAGACCGAGTCACAACTACTTATTATTTCCTAGGACATGCCGGATTCTATAGGCGTTTCATCAAGGACCTCTCCAAAATTGCACACCCTATGTGCAAGCTTTTGGAGAAGGAGGTGAAATTTGTCTTTGATGAGGCATGTCTCAAAGCTTTTGAGTGCCTAAAAAAAAGTTGATTTCAGTGCCAGTGATTATTGGCCCAGACTGGGCGGAGCCATTTGAGGTGATGTGTGATGCTAGCGGGACTGCGTTAGGAGTTGTATTGGGACAGAAGCGCAACAAGATGTTCCATCCGATTAACTATGCTAGTAAGTCGCTAAATGGGGCACAACGAAACTACACATTCACTGAGCAGGAACTATTGGCTGTAGTGTATGCGTTTGAAAATTTCAGAGCTTACGTGTTTGCCACTAAGGTGATAGTTCATACAGATCATGATGCCTTGAGATATCTCGTGGGAAAGAAAGATGCCAAACCCAGGCTGATCCGATGGGTGCTGCTTCTCCAAGAGTTCGACTTTGAAGTGAAGGACAGGAGAGGTTGTGAGAACCAGGTAGCTGATCACCTGTCTATGTTGGAGGCTGCAAAGAAGGAAGAGATTGAGCTTGAGATAGATGATACATTCACGAATGAACATGTATTAGCTGCAACTCTTGACCTTATTCCTTGGTTTGCTGACTATGCTAATTTTCTGGTTAGCGATGTGATGCCCGATAGGGTGACATATCAGCACAAGAAAAGGTTCCTACATGATGTGGCCAAGTCCTTTTCGGATAAACCGTATCTGTACAGGGTTTGTGGTGACAACATAATTAGGAGATGTGTTCCGAAAGATGAAATGTTACACATTCTAGAGGCTTATCACTCATCTCCAGTTGGTGGTCATCATGGAGGTGCTCGAACTCCCCACAAGATACTTCGGTGTGGGTACTACTGGCTCAGAATTCATCAAGATGCGTTGGACATATTAAGTAGTTGTGATGTGCGCGAGCGGCAATGAGCCATCCCTCGGCGCCATGAGTTACTCATGACACTTATTCAAGAGGTGGAATTGTTTGATGTGTGGGGTATTGATTTCATGGGCCCCTTTGTGAGCTCATATAGGCAGAAATACATACTGTTTGCAGTTGACTATGTGTCCAAATGGGTTGAAGTTGTTGCTTTACGTGAGAACGATGGAAGGAGTGTTGTTGGTTTCCTGAATAAGAACATCTTCTCAATGTTTGGAACACCCAGAGCCATTATCAGTGATGGTGGTTCTCACATTTGCAACAAGGTGTTCAACGCGCTTTTGACCAAGTATGGGGTAAAACAACACAAGGTGTCAACATCTTATCACTCGCAAACCAGTGGACAAGTGGAGGTTTCCAACAAGGAGATTAAAGAAATCCTAGCCAAGACAGTTAATGCCAACAGGACTGATTGGGCAAGGAAGCTAGATGATGCTCAATGGGCATATCGGACAGCTTTCAAGACACCTATTGGTATGTTTCCATACCAATTGGTGTTTGGAAAGGCATGTCATTTGCCAGTTGAGTTTGAGCATAGAGCACTCTAGGCATTGAAAAAGCTAAACCTCCATTGGAGCGAAACTGTGAACTTGAGGTTGGATCACATCAATGAGATGGATAAGTTTCATTTGAGACCTTATGAGAGATCATCATTTTATAAGGAAAGGATGAAGCTATATCATGACAAGCATATTGAGAAACGAAGCTTCACTGTTGGTGACTTGGTGTTACTTTTCAACTCCAGACTTTGTCTGTTCCCAGGAAAGCTGAGATCTAAATAGTTTGGACTGCTTAAGGTTACACAGGTTTTTCAATCTGGTGTTATTGAACTGGAAAATGAGAAAGGTGAGAAGTTCAAAGATAATGGTCAGCGAGTCAAGGCATATTTGGGAGCTCCTGAGGATGTGAAGATTGTAGAGGAATGCAAACATGATGAAGTCTGAGTAATCAAGTAACCTACGTCGCGTCGCGAAGTTAAATTATACGCTGCTTGGGAGGCAACCCAAAATGTAATTGAATTATGTATGTTCCCTTTCGCCTTATTTTTCTTTGTTTTTATAGAGTCACTGTATGCTGATGTGTGCAGGAGAAAATATGTGGAAAATGCAGGACCTGGTGCAGACTGAACTTCACAGACATTCTCACGGACCGTGGTGCTCATGGGTACTTTCACGGTCCGTCAATTTGAGGACAAAGGTGCAAAATCTACTGGAAATTGCATAAAAATGGTTCACAGAAGGGTTCACGGTCCGCTAAAGTTTGTACGGACTGTCTAGCCTCTTGTGAACCTCAGGTATGAATGCCAAGTTTCAAGTTGTAGTCATGGATAGGCTCACCGACCGTGATGTCCTCCATGGGAAACTTCACGATCTGTGGTCTTCCGCAGTCAAGTGTTAGGTCAATCCAGTACTTCCAAAAAACTGACCCGACCCGTGAAAGACAATATTGAATTAAAACATATATATTGCTTTTCAAACGCCAAAGGTCAGGTTTTCCTCCTTATTTTCTCTTCCATAACGGTTCTTAAGAGGTTTAAAACAGTTCTTATCAACCATAATTCCTAAATTCATCAAAGATTCCAAGCCCTAATCCTAAGTTGTCAAGAACCTCAAGTCGCAATCACTGATTCATCGTTCTACGCAAAATTTGTTTCTGAACTCCAAGTAAGCTATTTCATCATTTGCCATAAGGTCTATCTTGTATAACAGTGAGTTGAGTTACTTCGATTTACTCGAGTTTAGTATAAGTATATGATGAGTTACTTGTGATTTGTACTGAATTGTAGTGGGTAAGTGAAATTGGGATGTTTTAGCTGTTCTTGTGTGTTAGTCTATAACAGAGGGTCGAATTTGTTGGTAGGTGGTGCACTTTGGGTTAAGTAATTTAGTTGAGTAAGAAGTAGGGTAAAGCTTCAGTTATAGGAAGATCTTGTATTGGTGTAAAAATAGTGGGTAACTGTTAAATTTTGATGTTGGGAAGAAAGGGACTGACATATTACCCCAGGTGTAAGACTACGACAGGTTGTACGGACTGTGAAAGATACCATGGGATGTGAAGCGTGTTGTAGACCACACTTGAAGGCAACCTATCCTTCAGTTTTAAGTTCACGGGCAGTATCACGAACCGTGGTGCACTCCACGGGCCATGAACCCGTCCGTGAACATCACTTGGTAGAATTGTCAAATACTCCTTTGCACACTAATTCTGTTTCAACTTCACGAGGGATTTCACGGTCCATAGTCCATTCCACGACCCGTGCAAATGATAGTAGCATTCCCTTTGTTTGACTTTTTTTTCCAGTACTTAGTGTTTGTTCGTCTTTTGATTCCATGGCCTTTCTCGATGATAGATTGGGTGACGGTATTCTTAAGGCAAGGCGTCATGATGATAATACACAGGTGAAGTTTGAGTACCCGATAGTGCATCATTTGACTGTGTTGATTACTAATGAGCTCTCTATTTCTCAAGTACAATGGGTACCAGAAGAAAGAATGATCACAAACCTGCCTCGGTAACCTCTTCGCACTCAGAGGGTCATGACGACTCTGAAGCGAGTGGGTCTGAGGTGCAAATAAATGTTACACCTAAAGATCACTCGCCTCGGGATACTATCTCATTGTCTAGAAGAGCTATTCTCTAGGACTCTCCTCCTCAGGCTGAAGAGGGAGGTAGTATTTTTCATAACGGGGAAAACTCGGGAAGTCAATCTGATGGTGCTGCTGGTAGCCAATCTGGAGATGACTCGGGAGGCAGTGCTGAATCTGAAGGCAGTTCTCAGGACGACACAAGTACCTCTCCACATGTGGCTAATACAAAAGTTGAAACTGAAGCCTGAGAGAAAGCAATTAATAGAGATGATGAGGAGGAAATCACCGATGATGATACTATGGTGATGTATGTGAACGCTCAGGAACCTAACCCAACATTGAGACCACAACTGATTGCCTGTTATCGCTCCATGTGGACTGTCAACTAGTCTAAAGAGTTCTTCGACAATGGCATTGTGAACAAAACTGGAGGCTTTAAAAATCGAGCATTCGTGCCTAAGACTAGGGTGGTGGTAGCTGACATAAATGCATTCTCGGACATCTATCAGATATTTCAGCTCCATCAGTCCGACAGGATGGATAATGTACCTAGCGAATACTCTAGCCACCTGACCAGAGAATTTTATTCCTCTTATGCAGCTACATTGATGAATTTTGCTGCTGATACAGAGACTACGAAATATGGACAGAAAGACATGGATATTACCTGGGGTCCACTTAACTGAATCATAGTTAAGGGCAAATCAATAGATATTTCTAAGGCTTCGATTAACAAAATGTTGTACGATCCGGAATACTCAGCACCAGCTTCAGTTTGCCTTTTCGAAGGTAAACATCATGGGGTCACCAGTGATGCTACGATGGAAGATCAGACTTCTTGAGATAGGGTTTTACGCTGGATTAAGAAGGAGATTGCCATAGATGGAGAAAATGCAGTTTGGGTCACCACAACTCCAACACTCATCACTAAAGCTTCGCTGTCTTTTCCAACCAAGGTTTGGTGGGCTGTCGTCCGAGCACAATTTCGACCGACAGCTAATGTTAACACTTTGTCACCTTTCCTTGCCTTGTTGGTAGCCTGTCTTATGGTTGGTTACCCGGTCAATGCGGGATGGATAATAGCAATCGAGATGAGAGACAGGGCGCTAAATCAAAGAGCTGCACTTTCTTTTCCCTATCTGATAGGGAAATTATGTCGGGGAGCAAACATTTCCCCGAACATCCTAGTTGACAGATGGGGTGAGGTATTCAGACTAACGTAGGTTTCTAAAATCAAGGATGTAGGAAACCATCTCTTTGGCGTGAAGTTTGCTACTGAAAGTCCTTTAGCTATTGTTCCACATGTCCAAATTGATGCCCCACTTGCAAATAGAGGTCCAGCACAAGGAGAGTCATCCCAGCCTTCCACAGAGGCACCACCACCTCGAGCTTCGGCCTCCCAGGCTCCAGGTGCCTTTTTCACTATCCCTATGCTTTCTCTTGAGAAATTGGTTGCAGATCAGCGCCAGACCAGGACATAGGTAGACCGGATTGTGCTTCGGATGCCTCAGCTGATAGAGACGAAGGTGTTAGCTGTGAAAAAGGAGATCAAAGATGAGATGAGGACAGAGCTATCGGTCTTAAAATACATAATGGATGGTTTGGAGAACATTTTTCAGGGTCGATTCCAGGCTACCGATTCAGCAAATACTGAAGAGTTCAGAGCCCAGTTGGCCGAGATGCGCACTCAGATTGCTATGCTGGCTGAAAAGCCAGTACAGATGCCCACTCCGGTCATGCTAGAGTCATTGACGCAAATGTTAAATCAGGCACCCTCCAATCAATAAATTGATGATATCTGGGGAGAAACCCCCACGAGTAAATCCAGCAAGAGAAAACACAAAGCTGGAGAACGTAATGAAGAGACCCCTACTAACCCAGCCAGAGAGGCAAGAAGGCAAGAAAAGAGAGCTCGTAAAGCATCAAAGAGGGAAGCTCGGGAAAAAGAAGCCCTTGAACAGCAACAATGAGATGCAACCTTAGTGCGAGCTTCTGGTAGTGGAGCACCTGCTTTGACTAATGAGGACCAAATGGATCATGTACCGAGTTCTGAGAGTGCACCAATTGATAAGGGTGCTAATGCTGATCCGACGACCGGCGCCTATAGCGCCGTAGGTATGACCCCTCCTTATAGCCTGTGTGTTTTATTGTTCTGTATCAACTTTATGGGCAAAGTCCTTTTTATTTGGGGAAGGGGTGGTGAGCAACCAACCATAGCTATTAGAAAAATGGAGGTTGTCTCTGTGTATTACTATTTTGTGTGTTTTATGTGTCGAGTTGTGCAACAACTAATCTATGAAAATTGAGAACCTGAATCTGAGGTTGACTGTTACGATCTTTAGATGACATCTTAGATATTGATATGTTGAACATGGATAATCTGACAAATTAATTGATGAACCAAGAAACTAAAAAAAATGCAATCTTGTGTAGTGTGTGTGTAAGTTTTGATTGAATTATAACACTAGGAGCAGAAACTAGAACTTGCCTAAGTAGTCTTTCTTGAATATGAGAATAACCGGATAGGAAAGGTTCAGTAGGCCTTTTTTGTTAAACCAGTCAAAAGACAAAAATAAAAGAACCAAATGAAATGCTTATCACTTGAACCAAATTTGAGCCTTAAATCAGTCTTTGTTCTTACCCAACATATATTCCTTGGTTCTCCGAAGGTACGATATCACAACTCAGGCCAAAAGCCTATGTTGAGGGTGATTGCAATCCGAACAGAAAGAAGAAGGGAAAAAGAAGGTTCGACCAGTAAGCTAAGTGCATATCAAAATTGCATATAAAAAAAAAAGAGTAAAGAACTGAAAAGGAAGAAAAGAAAAAGAAAATAATAGCTACTAGATCGGGCTGAAATAAGAAAAAGAGGGAATCACTCAGAAAAGATTATGTGAAAATGACATTTTGGAAAACCAAGGGATTAGTCACTCACGAAACCAAATATCCATTCCCTAAACCCGAGCCTATGTTACAGGCCAACAAAGTCCTACAGTGATCCTATTCCGGGTGTTTGAAAGGTAACGCGTAGAAAGCAAGGGCAAGCCTATGGTATTTTGTTGTTAGTGTTAGAAATTCATTGAGAGCGTGAGTGTAGTACTCAGTCCCTACCATTATGAGAGAGGGACTTCTTTGGTCTGAGGACACAGTGGTTGCATTTAAAAGTATATTGTGTGAGCCGATAATTCGCAGGTATAACCATGATTGAATGTGAGTAATGAGATGTCATGTATTGATCCTTACATGTTAGATTCAGAGGTTTTGGATACAAATTGTACTTGAAATAGTTGTTGCGTAGTGTCATAAATCTGGAATTGAATTGAGGGCTGATTGTATTTGTTTTTTCATCACTTGAGGACAAGTAATGGTTCTAAGTTGAGGGTGTTGATGTGCCGCGAAATAGTGGCACAATTGATGCTTAATAACTATGAATTATTACTAGAATTAAGTGATTTTTTTTATTAATTGATGGGTTTGTTAAATGTGTAGGCATAATATGGGTTGTATATAAATGCGGAAAAACAAGTAGAACTGATGTCGACAAAGTGAAGTTCACGGACAATTTCACGGACCGTGAACTTCATTAAGGTCCGTAGTTGAGCTCGTGGAAGTAAGGCAGTGTTGGGCCTTGAGAAGATGAAGACCAGGAATAACCAAGTGAAGACCATGGAGGGTTCTACGGGCCGTAGTCCTCACCACAGACCATGGTACCTGCCGTGAAGCTGAACCAGTGTGACATCAAGGGAGAGTTGAAAGTAGGTTGAAACCCAAGTGAAGACCACGGGCGACTTCACGGGCTGTGGTCCTCACTACGGACCATGGTTGCTCCTGTGGTGCATTTTCCAGTGAAGGCATTGAAGACCCAACCTTTGGGAAAGTTAAAAGGAAGATCACGGAGGGCTTCACTGCCCGTGAACCCTCTACGAACCGTAGAAGTAGCCGTAGAGACATCCGACATTCCAGTCCCAGTTCGGCTAGGACTCATTTTAAACATTCTATTTTGAACTACTTTAGGTCGTTTTTGCATTATTATTCATTATCAGACTTTTTACGACTAAGAACATAGTATTACTTTTAGCTTCTGATATTTGGATTTTTGATTATTGTTATCAGTTGGAAATTCGGATTCAGACTATCAGATTCTCAAAGTGGTTGTTGATTTGCTAATTATTTTCATAAGTCTTTCTCAATATGTTTTCATCCCTAATTACTTATTGTTTATGGGAAAGCATGAGTGGCTAAATACCACGACTGGGGTTGTGGGATCTATGACAATATTGTAGTTGCGATTCCGTAAAACGAGTAAAAAGCTGTATGTGTGTACAACCTATAGTCTTTAGCTTTCAATATCATTTTAGTCTAGTGAGTGCATGCATTAGACGAGCCTGTAACTGGTATTTGTTCGAGAGAAAACTACCAGTTAGGAAAAAGCTGAATTAAATTAACAAATTGGTGTTAAATTTGAGTTCAAGAGAAAAGATCTTTAACACCATATCATTTCAAGCGAGGTTCAATGTTAGTAACACTCTCTAAGGTCGAGAGAACACGAGTGATCATTATCTGATTAGGCTGAGAAGCGTGAGATAAATTTAACTAGCAAGGATTATGTAAACATTGATTTGCCTGACACTCAAATTACAGAAGAACACTAGAACTAATGTTATGGTGAACACAATCTTGGTTTCTCTTGATTAATTGAATCAATCTTAAAACGAAATAGTTTGTTAGTCTTGAGCCTGGATTTTGACTGCATGTATTGGTAATTTTAACAATTCAACCATACCTAATTTACTTTCATTTGTTATTTCTCTAGGAGATAATAACAACATTCGAATAAACGCGATAGTGAAACCTTATCTGTAAATTGACTTCGACCATTTACACTTCTTATTTGAAGTGTAAGTTTGGACGTATCACACACCCTCTTCTAGCGCAACTCCTCATACACAATAGATGCTCTACGAACCTGCGTAGTCTGCTGGCGTTTTCTCTTCTTTTCCCTCGCATCCTCAGTGGCATAAGAAGTGTGGCTAGAGCAGTGCCTCTTCCCTCAGGCATGGGTGGACTCGAACTATGATGTATCCTCGTTGTAAAGAGCATCTAGCACCATATCATCTACCGGTGCAGTAGGGACAAACTCTGGCATATCTGCGGGTGGAGCAAGGATGGCATCAAGATCGGCCCGAAGACTATCCAACTTAGTCTGGATAGAGGATATATCTGTGGTGGGGGCTGGTCGCTCGAGTACTCTCAACTCGAAGACGTCCAAGCGTTTATTAACGGCCTGGCCAATCAGGTCCATCTGTACCCCATCGTGGCCTCAGACTCCGATATATACCGGTGCATCCAAGGCTTCATATGCTGAAGTAGTGTGGCCATTTGTGCCTCCATTTTTTGAACACGGTCAAGGGGCACGATAGTGGATCCTGACGAGGGGGTGGCTCTGGATGAGCTAGGAGCCCGACTGGCCGCCTAAGATGAGGAGGTTGGGGCATCATTAGTAGTGGATGGCTGGGTAGGGTCTGCACCCTGCATCAACTCCACATCAAATACCAAATCCACGCCCAATGGCGGCACCTCAACCTGCGGCTCTCGTCGCGGCGCAACTATGTTGGCCTCATCCCTTATCAGACCGATGTCTACAGTTTTGGCTTCCTGCACCAGCTTGTCACAATGCCAAATTGGTACCCTATCATCTCTGCACAGCTGGAAAATAAGGCATGGAAAGGGTAAAGTAGTGGTAGTCCGAAAAGCCTGCTCATGGATCTCCCCCATCAGCATGCGGGCGAAGTCTATCTCAAACCCATCTACCAAAGTAGAAACCATCGTAGCATGGTCCCATATAAGTACATTGTCTGTCTGCGTAGGCAACCCCCGGTTCCGCACTAATAGCCAGAAGAACTTGGCCATAAAATATAGAGTGGCTTTCTTGATCCCTATTTTCGGGGTGCTGACCCACTCGGCTCGCTCTCAGTCTGTAGCAATGTGAATCGCCAGCCAGTGTAACATGGTCTCCCTTTTCTCTACATTCCGCTGGAACTCCCCGCTCTGCACAATGTCTCATCGGTAGTCAAACTCTGCCATGTTGAGTGCCCAAATACGGGCAGGACCGTAGAGGAACCGGCGGATGTTGATCTCATATATATCCAAAGAAAACTCATGCACTAGTGTAGCCTTGAGTGGTACCTGGGCTGCTGGATTGGCATTTTTGTGAATAGAGCCTCTTCGAGTGGCTACGTAGGAAGCATAGAACTCCCTCACGATCTCCTCGCTATATATACCTGGTTCCCGGGCCATCCACTCATGCTTATGCTGTTGAAAGAGCCGGTGCATGTCAGCCATTGTATGCAGGCTGTCTGTGAGTACCCTGCGGTCCTCTGTACCCATCCTGGCCATTGTCCCTTTGTTATTAAGCATCTGGGCATCCCTGTAAATCATCCACTGGCCCTCAACACACCATCTATTAGGCACCTCAGCAACTGGAGCAGGTTCTGTGTTAGGTGGTACAGGAATGTTCCCCGTGCTAGTAGCCTCAACAGACGAGGCAGCCCTTCCATGTGAACTTGAGCCGGTTGCGGAGCCAGAAGCAGAGGTGGACTCAGAGCCTAAAGAAGACCAAGCCGGTGATCCGATCAGTGTATCCTCCTCATTAGACTGGGAGGAAGTGACTACATCAGAAACTACCTGCTTGTATTTATTCCGAGTAGTACGGGTGCTGTGGGGGATATCCCTCCAGTTGGGGGGGGGGGACATATGCGGGGTCATTCTCCACATAAGTATCTTTGTTAATTAGCCGACAGGTTGGTGTTATTGATTTGGACCTTCCCTTTGCGGCAACGACTAGAGCTTTCTTCGGAGCCGTGGTACCTGTGGAGGCATAATTAGCACCAAAATAAACTAATAACATAGTCAAAAAAAAATTAGAACAAAGAATGAACCAAAACTAATACTAAAAAAAATATGGGCAGTAGCTACAGTGGCCATCTACGGTCCGTGGGTTGACCTACTGTCTGTGGGTCCCCTCCGTAGGTTAGAGGTCCTAAAATGTTGGGCTTTGATGGGAACCACGGATGCACAGCACAGTCTGTAGATTGACTTACGGACCGTAGTCCACCTCTGTGGTTCCATACTTAGTGGATTGCATGTATGCGTAGACCTACGAGCCCTATCTACGGTCCGTAGGTTGAACTACGGTCCGTGGACAGGGTCTCGTAGGTGGGATACGCGCCAGGTTTTGGACATTTTCACAATAAAAAAGCAAGGTCATTTATCAATTCATTTGACCCTAGGTCCATTTATGCATTTCAACAGAAAACAAGATAGTTCATCATCCTTAGGGTTTCAACCCCATGAAATTTAACTAATTATTCAACTGATACGGGAGACCCTAAGTCAGAACACACACTTTAGACCATTTAACATGCTTTGTGTAACCTATAAAATTGACACACATTCACATTCTATCGTCCTAAGGGTGATTACAACATACAATTCATGAAGACTACACAAAATATCACACCCAAGGTCAAGATCCACTTCATAATTTTCAAAAACAACATTGAATTGTAATTGAGAGTTAAAGGGAAGTCGGTTACTGATGTTTCCGTAATTGATGCTTATCGTGACCAACAAGACTATCCTACGATATGAGTGTCTACGATCGTCGATAATATAGTAACCCAACTGAGTGTTGGGGTCTTGTCCCAAGGGAGAGGTTTTGAGAATTAATAACCAATTAGAATTTCATTCAACTTAGTCATAGTTAAAGACATATGCGATAAAAGACATTGTAAATTAAAGGGGGTGACACCAAAGTGTCAAATATTAAAGGGGGTTTGGTAACAATTACTAAAACAATAAAATAAACAAGAAAATCAACTATGGGGAAAGGTTCTTGGGATGTGACCACAATACAAGTTGAGATAAATTGTTGGGTCCATGCTTTCGATCGGAGATTTGCAAATTAATAGTGACTAGGCTAAGCTTTAAATGGACATAAGTTCCCTCCCGGGTAACTTCGCCCGTTTCAAATGAGTTCCTCTCGGACACCCATTTACCGCATGAAGACCAGCCTACGCCTTAATCCACTCTCTCTCTCAAGCTGAGTGTTAGGATATGGGACTAGGGCTCACCCTCTGGGGCTGAACCTCATGTCGACCCACTCCTTAGGCCATCAGTCTAGTGGTTTTGGTTTCGCGACCTCCCTCTCGGCTAGCCGAAAACACATGGGTAGCTTTGTATTTGCAACTACAAACCCTTTAGGTTAAACCACAACCACTAGGTGAAATCACCATTAAAATACATCTAACCTATCAGCAAGTATGACCCAACAAGAATATCAACCCATATTTGCTAAATCACACCCCAAGAATGTGGGTTTTTAGCCACACATCAAGAAATAAGAAATATACCTAACATGATGATGAAATCAACTGGGTATAAAAAATTAAACCTTGAATTAAACAAAGGAAAGTGAATAGACAAGACCCATTTCCAACTTGAGGAAGAAGAACTCCATTCTTCAAGTCTCTATAAAACTCTTTCCAAACTTGAGAGAAAAGTATTAGCTAGAATATGTTCTAAAGTGAAAATAATAATAATAATTGTTCCACACTACATCTCTAATTCTAAATAGTATTTATAGTTTTCAAAGATTGTGCTGCGGAGGATTTTTCGGTGACATTAGTCGAGATCGCCGATGAACTCGGCGATTCGCCTTTTGGTCAGCTCATCACATTCAGTGTCTTGCCTTTTGCATCCTCACATTCGGGATCATTGGGCGGTACAATACTGTTTTGTGGAATTGATTGGTGACTCACCGACTGCTCCTTTCCTCGCCTTTTGATCCACTTCCTTCAAGGCTTCGCATACTGGAACGAAGGGTGATTCATGTCATTTCGGTGACTTGCCAAGTTAAACTAGGCGATCCGCATGATTCCATTGCTTGTTCTTTTCAGCCCTATTTGCTCCATTTTGCGCCTAACGAAAAATGGATAATGAGGAACAAAGGAAGAAACATACTAGTAGAAAGTTAAGAAAAATAAGAAGAAAATTAAACAAATTATATCCGGAATATAAAAAACTCAATATCACAAAAACTGATAACGACAAATTAGATCAATTAATAGATAATA
>JAJOOD010020259.1:0-15824 GCA_029582525.1 Solanum tacnaense | reverse complement strand
CATTTGTACCATAGCAACCTTTTCTCCGTGTGCTTAATTCTTCAGTTACTGTTGGCATTTGTATCCTTATGTTGTATTTGTGTTGATTACAGCCTTTTAGGCCTGGTTATACGGCACCTCCCCCTATTTTTCGACTTGGAGGCATCCCAATGAATTTTAGGTATCCATCTTCGTTTCGCTTGTTGCTATTATTAGGAAATTGAATATTCTGCTCCATATCCCATATTGCTTTTTTCTTACCATGTGTTGTGGTGCTTTACTCAGGGGAAACTGGGGAATTGTTAGAAGAGACTTGAATAACCCTCGACTGATAGCTGTCGTTTCAACTGATCGTAATTTCATCAACTCTGACGACTATGATGATGACTACGCGGTCTCTACATCGAGAAGCATGATGTGTTGTCGTTCAGTTGCAATGATTGTAATTTCTCTCTTTCTCTCTCTCTCTCTCTCTCTCACACACACACGCACGCGCGCGCGCTAGTGCATTTTAGTTAAGACTTTGAAAAGAAAGCATGAGATTCTTCAATAACTAGCTTTTGTGCCAGGAAACTTCTAACCATCAGTACGATAAGCAAATGTGATCTGCCACTGCAGGATATCCCATTTAGACGATTTCTAAATTTTAAGTTTAGCAATTTGATTCTGTCTTTTTATTTCCTTTCTAAACAGTTTATGCTGCTTCTGGTTTTACGACACACACTTCCCGTCATAGTGAATCAAGCAGAGGACTATTCGTTCCCGTTGGTCATGGTAACGTACTAAACTAGAAAGGGAATCACATTGTTGTGTTCTTTCAGATTGTGTTCTTATTTATTACCCTTTGCACACAGCTACTACTGCTGAGGATTACTGGCATTGTCCTGCCTATCTACATCATGCTGAAAGCAGTGACCTCTTGCCACCGTCGCCAACGCCAGCAGGTGAGTTGAGCTACCATCTAATCCTCTTACGTTCCTCCCCGATACCACCCCATGCCTGAGTTAACTAAACTTTTTCATCCTTCACAAACAGGCTGTTTTACCAATCTCCTCGTCTGATGAAGAATCTGGCCCCGTGATACTCTCACATCAACCTCCCATCATCATCGCCCCTTGAAAGTACTAGATATATGTTAGTTCATGTTTACTCTACTATTGCTACAGCGTCCTGCTGCGTAACATTTGCTGCAGAGAGGATGGATGACTGCGAAATGAATACACATTCGCGTAATGCAGTTGGTGTTTCAGATTATGTAGATTGAAGAAATATCAAAAAAAGGAAAAACTAAGTCAAAAAGGCTATAAAAAGGAAAAAGATTTCAAGGTTATGGATTAGTTAGAAATCTTTGTACAGTCAGTTAAAGTTCAACCATGTATATGAACACATGGATGGGAATACAAAATGTGTCAAGTTAGTTAGAACTTTATAATATATGATATCCAGTCTTTTTCCTTGCACAATTCTATAGTGGTTGGTGATTTATGGTTGAAAATATTTCAGTCCAACTATAACTTACATGCTACATTAATTATTTGGGAAGGAAAAGACAATGTGATGCCTTTGAAGAAATCACATGATTTTAACTCAATGGAGGCAAAAACACAAGGTGATTTCTTTTTGTTTGTTCAAACTTTGATCGACTAAGTTACTCTGTATTTGTGCTGGTGAGTGATAATCAAATAGTAGATACTACTACGTAAGTTGATTCAGACATCACGATTATATATATATATATAGTTTGAGTGCTCAAAGGGGACAAAGTTCCTATTCCACTAAATTCATGAGCTTTAAACTTTGACTTGCTCAAAGTGCTCTTCTACTTTGTCTAAAAAGCAACCTACCCAATTCACCAATAAATAAATAAATAGATAAAAGAAATGATTTTTTTTTGAAAAGAGATTAATTAGGGTTAAGATGGATTAACTAGGGTTTTATTGATAAATGAAAAAAAAAATTATGTGCCATAATTCCTCATAAATCAATTCGCATTTTGAAATAGCTCATAATATATGATTTTGAACCTATTAAATAACTCCCTATTTATTAGATCGACTTGCTATAACAAATTCTAGCTAATTATAGACCTCACTTTTAGCTATACGAAACTCTTTTTTAATTTGGAGACGTCTTCTTTGAATTAAATAAGCAATAATTGAACTCAATCAACTAGATTTTTTCGAAATTTTGTATAAGGTCAATGAATCTATATTTGACCTCTAAAGGATCATTAAATTCGAAATGTATATTCAATACCTAATGGGACCTCTAGTATATGATAAAAAAAGAACACAATGGAACTAAAATCCATCATCATCAAAAGGGAAACATTCGTTATCACAAGTCCTTGTGGTTTCGTGTTCGATATTTGTATTAAATTTTAAATTTATTTAGATTTATATCACGTAAGGTCCTAAGAGGGAATTAGTGCTTCTTATTAAGATTTCTTTAAATATTTCGCGAAATATTATCATTTAGATATTGTCATTTAATATGTATTCAATCCTTTAAAATATTTGCACTTCTACCATTTTAGAACAACGTCATGGTAAATTTTTTGCATGTCTACACACGTATGGCTGAAACTTAAAAAACATTTCGTCTAAAATTAGACTTTGTCAAATACTACATATCTAAAGTTGTTTGGAAGTTGTTAGACGTGTTAACTTTTACACACTATGAATATAACTTTGGTTATATATATGCAAAGCTCGAATCAAAAACTTTGATAAAAGAGGGAAGGAATTCTATATATTTGACCATAGATTTTAATTATAAAAATAAATGACGTTTCAATAAAAAGAGGGATGTGAGTCATGTGACACGAGGACTTGTCACTCCCTATATATTATGAAGTTGCGTGTCTTCTTTTAAGTTGGGATATTATCTTTATGATGACAATTGATATAACACAAATTGCAGCCAACCAAACCAAAAAATAAATAAAATGCAGCTAAATTTCTTCAATAATTGAATTATTTAGATTACTTTGCCACTTGGCAAAATAGAACATACATATTTTGTGACAAATTATAGATAAATTAGGAACTTTCCTCCATCATGTTTTCTTTATGTGGGATCAATTTTCTGGGGGATAATAAATAGGATAAAATGTGTTCATTTGGTTGATGTGATGCATCAAGATAAGATATAGGGTGTTTGTAGGAAAGAAAAATGTTTGTTTTTTTTTAAAAAAAAAGTGATTTTCTTACTTATTTTTTATTGTTCAATATGTAACTAAAAAGTAATTACTATATTTAGCCTAGGTAAATATTACGAGTAGGGGTAGAGTTAGGGAATGCAAAAGGGTTCGTCCGAACCTACTAACATTGTATAACACATGGTCAATTAGTTTCATGAACATATATATATTATTATTATATAATAGATGTTGCAGTTTTTGCCTTTTTGTTAGTTTACTTATTTATATATTTAACCGTCTTAATGAAAATCTTAATTCTATTGCTGATTAGGATATGACCGTATGAGGGTGGTGGTGATGGGATGGCATGTGGTGAGGGTAGGAAGCAGATAATTAGTATCTTATGAAAACTTGTTTTCCTTATTACTATTAGAAAAATTGTCGATCTCTTTATAATTGAAGATTGGAATAAGTCAATGTCGGTCGATTATGTGAAAACACATGAAAAAAATGGATGAAACATACCTTAGACTTGCATCAACATGAAAAATAGCTCATGAAGTGATGTGAGAATTATTTAAGGCCATATACATAGATGACAACTTATTCATTAAAAATGTGGTGTATCATCAACCGTTGTACTCCCTCTGTCCACTTTTATTTGTCATGTTGCGTTTTTCGAAAGTCAATTTGACTAATTTTTAAAGTTAAATTAGATTACGTTAATTCGATATTTTTTTAAAAAAAATTAGATATTCAAAAACTATATGAAAAGTACTATAAGTTGCAATTTTTTGCATAACAATATGATGAAAATATACATCGTAAATTGTTGGTCAAAGTTTTTATTGTTTGACTCTTAAAAAGGAAACCATGACAATTAATTGTGGACGGAGGGAGTAACAAAAGATTGATAGGTGCAATGAACACAGTAACTTAAAATTTTAAATTCACCTCATAAAAGTCAATTCGAGAGTTCTTCAAGAATAGTCTTTTTAAGATAAAATCTGTGTACATTCTATCTTACCATGAAATTTCATTGAGTATGTTGTTGTACCTCTCATAAAAGTCAACCAAAAAGTGAATTAATAGGACAATCAGCTGCTCAGCTAGTAAGAAAATCCTAATGAATTCAATCCATAATGCAATGTTTTAAGCTATAGTACTAGAAAAGCTGTAAGAAGACTTGGTTAATTGGGTTTTATTATCAGACTAAGCTTATGTGATAGAGTTATGCAGTACCTATCGTGATTGATAAACAAACACTCTGTTGATATTTATTTTATAGTTGTTAAAGTAAAAATCTTTGCTTTTATATATTTTTAATGGAAGCTATTTATTTAAAGCTTCAAGTATAATTTTAAAGCACGAGTGATTTATATATATATTAAACTTCTTTTCATGCAATCAATTAAGAGGAAAAAAGAACTTTAACTCTTAACTCATAGTATTGATAATATAATAATTATATAAGTTTAAATAAGGAAATATTTATATATTGATAAAATTGTTAATTAATTTTAAAATTCTAAATTTTAAATACATAATTCAAACAAGGTAAAGTTTAATAACCAAATTTTAATAGAATTTCAATTTCTAAATATTAGAAAAATATTTAAATAATTATTTTGTCTGGTGTGAAATCTATTTTAAAAGGAAAAAATATTTCACTAATATGGATTACTATTTTGCACCATGTGGTATTTCTTTGCTTATAATTAAATAAATGCAAACGTAATTGTTGTTGAGAAGAAACGAAAAAAACGGAAGTACTATATGAATATTGGCTAAAATTCTTAAAAATTAAATTGTTTTTAATTATGAAAAACTGACACTTATTTTTAAACGAAATAAAAAGGAAAGTGTGCTGACATATATGAGCATGACAAATGTTACCAATTTAATCAACTATTAAATAATCAATTCTTGCTTATATAAATATAATATAGTTATTTCTAATTGGTTTGGAAAAAAAAAACGAAGCAAAAACTACTAAATCTTATGGCCCTTAGAAGAGTATGGCAAGAAGAATTGCTCATAGAAATCTTGGTGATGATAGTGAAAAAAGTAAACATTGGTGACTACGTGCGTATGGCTGCCGTTTGCAAGTCATGGAGATCCATGCTTGCTCATCAACATGTCACGCCAGTAGATGTTGAAGCTTCTTGGCTTTTATAGCTTAAAGATTGTGCCTATAACCATCATACAGGGTTCAACTTCTATAACTTGTCCGAAAATCGTTTCTACACTGTTAGATTTTCTAATCATATTTTGAATAAATACCCAAACGTAGCTCACGGTGCTACCTTTTGTTGTGCAACTTCTAATGGTTGGTTGGTTCTTGTTGCTGGACCCAACCATAATCCTGACATGTTCCTTTTTGATCCTATTTCAGAAATCGATGTCAAACTTCCTCCATTGAACACAATACCATACTTTCCATATTTTGAGAAACATAGAATCGCGTATATGATCAATATGGTTCATGTATTTTCAATATCAGATGATTCTACCAGAGATCTCATAGTCATTGCTAATTTTATAATTGGCCGAGATGTATATAGTGATATTTTCAATATCGGATGATTCTACCAGAGATCTCATAGTCGTTGCTAATTTTGTAATTGGCCGAGATGTATATAGTGATGATAATGTTTTGGGATGTGGATATACCAATTAACCGCTATGAAAGCATGTTATTTCACAATGATGTGTTGTACACTCTTGTTTCAAATCACAATGACGATCTTGACACTTATTTGGGCGATGTAGTCTTTGACAAGACGAGATCAATCATGTTGTTGTTCTCAAGACCGATTGTTGTGAAGTGAAGATGAAAATAATCAATATAGTGAAGTATTAACACCGCTCTTCATATTCGTCCTTTTGATAACGAGTTGTTTTATATTGCTTATTCTGGCCTAAAATATGTACATTTGGCTAAGTCAATCACCGGAGAATTGCTTATTATTTGGAACAAAACAGATCCACTATCTCAACATTATGATCCAAATGGTTATCAAATATACGAACTTGATGATGATTATTATCTAAGTATCTATCATACTAGTAAATTAGTGATCGAGCGATATGAAGGTACCTACAAACGATCAAACGACCATTCCCTAATCCACCATTGTGGTTTCAACCACGACTTTGCAATTAAACTATTCATGAAAAGTTAGGTCCAAGTTGGCTTTGATTTTTCTCCGATTCATTGTCTTAGAAAAACTTATTTATATTATTGCGTTTTCTTGTTCTTTTAAGTTAAGTCCAATTAAGCTTTGATTTTTCTCTATATATATATTAGTGTGTTTTCTTGTTCTTTTTCTATATTTATAATAATATTGTCATCAAAATATGTGATTGACTCTACTTGTTAATTAAGTTTGTTTTCAAGATACTAATAAATATAGACTATAGAAGGTAACTAAAGGGTCATGTCACCGGTAGAATATTTAAATTTTAACAAATAGAAATTGAAATCAAACTCAATATTTTACATTTAAACAAATAGTAATAATATTTTACATTTTAACAAATAGTAACCGAAATCAAACACAGTATTTTACATTTTGATAAATAGTAACAAAAATAAAAAAATTCCACCTCTTTAAAAATCCACCCTACAATATGGAGTAAAAGGACCAAAATAGATCAATTTAGAGCCTTGCAAAAAGAAAACTAAATGTTAAGTTAGGCAATGACGGAATAAAATTCGAAAAAGTAGTTCGTTGGTTGAAATTCCTTGTCAATTATCAGATACTATCACTTAATTAAGATAATTAATGCAAATGCTTTGTATATGTATAAAAGTTGAATCTAGAAGTGAAGTATTTGTGCGGATTATTATTGACTTTTCGTGGTTGATCACACCTCGCACCTAAAGGAGTCGGTCCGGACTGATTCCTTTTGACATTAATTGAAGGAGAAAATCTCAACACAAGAAATGTAGAGCAATGTTACTCAGAATGCTGATGAATACTTTTGGAGGATCGATCTAATACGCATCTAACATTATTGAAGAGTCGGAGAAACATAGATGTGGAGTAACTAAGATGATAAGTCAAATTTCACCTTCTCAATATAAAATTATTAATAATAACAATAATGTGTATATATATATATATGTATGTATATGTTATTTTCTAGTTCATAGAAATTTACCTACACTGATGAAGTTAGCAAGTTAATAAGTGAAATTAGGTGATGTATTGATAAAAACAGGCACCTAAGCAGTGATATGAAAATATTAATATCACATTAGTGGATAATGACTTTATCGTAAATTCATCCGATATGTATCCGTGTTTATTCTAAGATGCAATATAGCGAGCTTCTGCCTCAAGATCTATCACAGTTATGGCAGACAACTCCCCATACATAGCTGGCAGATTTAAGGCTTTATACACATCGAAAACCTCCTCCTTATCATGGGCTCGCATAGTAAGTTGCCCAGCTGCTACATCTATCATAGCCCGCCCAGTCGCTAAGAAAGGTCTTCCTAAAATGAATGGGACCTCAGGATCAGGCTCAAAATTCAGCACAACAAAATCTACTAGGAAAATCAATGATCCCACTTGCACTAACACATCCTCCACAACACCCTCAGGCATAGCTACAGATTTATCAGCCAACTGCAAGATAATGGTAGTAGGTTTAGGACTACCCAACCCCAAATTTTTGTACAGAGAAGTCGGCATCAAATTTATACTAGCTCCTCGCTCACATGAATGCTCTGCCCAATAGTGATCTGAACCGTAAAGCTACCTGGATCTTTCAGTTTAGTGGGCAACTTGTTTTGGATTCTGGAGCTGCACTCTTCAGTAAGTGCAACGGTCTCATACTCTGTCAGCCTCTTTTTATTCGCCACAATCTCCTTCACATACTTCGCATACATGTGTATACCCTGCAAAACATCTACCAATGGCAAGTTAATGTGAACTTGTTTCGAAAGAGGGAACTTACCAAAACATTTATCCTCCTTCTGTTTCTTAAACTTTTGAGGGAATGGAGGAGGTGGTTTCACAATTGGTTGCACTCTTTCTTCTTGTGCAACAACTTCGCTCTCATTGGGTTCACTCTCTTTACTCACAACATTATTGTTTTTTTTCTTAGGAGCTAACTCCTCCAATTGTAAACCACTGTGAGTACCTACTGCATTTACTTACTTGGGATTTGGGTCAGTGTTATCTGGCAAACCTCCTTGTGGTCGTGAGTTCTGGGCACTAGCCAGCTGCCCGAATTGCTTCTATAGATTTTGTGTAGCCAATTGATTATTTCTCACATCATCGGCTAACTAGGCTTAATCAACCATGATCTTTTTCATCTTCTCCTCCAGACTTACGTTTCCGAATTGCTTATTCGGCTGCTCCCTTTGGGCCTGTGGTTGGTACCTCTGTGTATTTCTTTGGGGTCTATACTGATTCTGGCCTTGACCCTGGTTTTGATTCCACCCCAAGAAAAGTTTGGGTGGTTGCGCCAACTTGGATTATAAGAATTCCCATAATTCTGCTGGCCTCCTCCGCGCTGGGAATTACCTACAAAATTAACAGAGTTCAGGTTTGTACCACATACCTCTGCATATGATCACCATCACCACAGATCTCACACCAAAATGGTGGTTGTTGAACTGCATTTACATGTGCGGGCTGTTGACCCAATACTAGATTGCTAAAGTAGGTGTTCATCATATTCTGCATAGCTGCAATCTGTGCAGTCAAGGCAGTCACAATATCTACCTCTAACATACCTGCAGTTTTCTGAATCACAGGTTTCATTCCTCCTCCGTTCCATTCTGGATTGCCATGAGAGATCCTGTTCAGCAAGGTCAAAAGTTCAACATATGTCCTCTCCAAAGCCTGACCACTTGCAGCTGAATCAAGTAGAATCTTGGTGTTAGGCTCCAATCCTTCCATTAAGGTATGGACCAACACCTCATTAGATTGATGATGATGAGGGTAGCTCATCAACATCGATGTAAACCTGTCCC
Organism: Solanum tacnaense; assembly: GCA_029582525.1. Lineage (NCBI taxonomy): Eukaryota > Viridiplantae > Streptophyta > Magnoliopsida > Solanales > Solanaceae > Solanum > Solanum tacnaense. The sequence goes on along the minus strand of JAJOOD010020259.1, from coordinate 6,711 downwards.
AAGCTTGGTACACGTTTTCTCCTACTTTCTGCCTAAAGCTCAAAATATCACTCCTCAACTTAGCTGTTTTTCCAGACGAAAAAATTTGGATGAGAAACTTCTGTGCAAGATCATTCCAAGTGTAATTGAGTTTGCGGGATTTGAGTTTAACCATCCTTTTGCTTGCCCAAGCAGAGAGAAGGGGAATAGAGTGAGCCTCACATAATCCACAATCACTCCAGCTGGAGTGTACGTATCACTGATCTCGAGAAAATTCTGAATGTGAACTGTTGGATCCTCGTGCGGCAGACCAATGAACTGCCCATTAGTGTGCAATAGTTGCACCATACTCTGTTTCAATTCAAACCTCCCACCAGCTTCAGGTTTCTGAATACAAGATGTCACATTAGTGGGGCGTGGGATTGCCACGTCTCGTACTCTCAACTCAGCCATTATTTAGGGTTCTTCTTTCTCAACTCTTGCTACTGGAGATATTGGTTAACTAGCAACAAGAGGAATCGGATAAGTCAATCGTCTTAGCCTTCTACGGTAGCGTACGAATCTTTCCGGTTCAGATTGAGGCGATACTAATCCTCGATCGTCGTCCAGTTTGAAAATCCAAAACAACCTGTAACAATGAAATGCTAAGATCAAGTTGTCAACACATTCTTTTTTAACTTCAGAAATAAGAAAAATCAAATAATTTCTAATTCTAAAATCCCCCTTACCGGCGCCAAAAACTTATTGTGTCCAAATAGCACACGCAAGTGCACGTGGTCGTTCAAGTATTAAAGTGGCTCCTTTTAAGAGTCGGGTTTCGTACCCATAGGGACTTACGCTTAGAATCACTTTAGAGTTTTTGAATTTGAATAATCAATCATCTCCTCCCTTGTTTCCTTTGAAAAGCTATTTTAACACCTACTTTCTCCATCCACTTAAGGAGTCAGAATCGAAATTTACAGTTTTGAATTTGAATAATCAATCATGTCCTTCCCTGTTTCCTTTGAATGACTATTTTAGCTCCTACTTTCTCCATCCACTTCAGGTACCGAAATAGAAAATTACAGTTTTTGAATTTGAATATTCAATCATGTCCTCCCCTATTTACTTTGGATGACTATTTTAGCTTCTACTTTCTCAATCCACTTCAGGTATCGGAATCAAAATTTAAATTTTTTGAATTTGAATACTCAATTATGTCCTTCTCTATTTCCTTTGGATGACTATTTTAACTTTTACTTTCTCTATCCACTTCAGGTGTTGAAATCAAAATTTACAATTTTTGAATTTGAATAATCAATCATGTCCTTCCCTGTTTCCTTTGGATGACTATTTTAGTTCCTAATTTCTCCATCCACTTCAAGTACCGGAATCGAAATTTACAGTTTTTGAATTTGAATAATCAATCATGACCTCCCCTATTTCCTTTGGATGACTATTTTAGCTCCTACTTTCGCCATCCACTTCAGGTACAGGAATCAAAATTTACAGTTTTTGAATTTGAATAATCAATCATGTTCTCCCCTGTTTCTTTTGGATGACTATTTTAGCTCCTACTTTCTCCATCCACTTCAGGTGTCGGAATCAAAATTTACAGTTTTTGAATTTGAATAATCAATCATGTCCTCCCCTGTTTCCTTTGGATGAATATTTTAGCTTATATTTTCTCCATCCAGTACTGCAATCAAAATTTACAATTTTTGAATTTGAATAATAAATCATGTCCTTTCCTGTTTCCTTTAAATGACTATTTTTGCTCTTACTTTCTCCATTCACTTCAAGTATCGGAATCAAAATTTACAGTTTTTGAATTTGAATAATCAATCATGTCCTCCCATGTTTCCTATGGATAACTATTTTAGCTCCTACTTTCTCCATCCATTTCAGGTACCAAAATCGAAATTTATAGTTTTTGAATTTGAATAATCAATCATGTCCTCCCTTGTTTCCTATGAATGACTATTTTAGCTCCTACTTTCTCCATCCACTTCAGGTACCAAAATCGAAATTTATAGTTTTTGAATTTGAATAATCAATCATGTCCTCCCTTGTTTCCTTTGGATGTCTATTTTAGCTCCTAATTTCTCCATCCACTTAAGGTACCGGAATCAAAATTTACAGTTTTTGAATTTGAATAATCAATTATGTCATCTCCTGTTTCTTTTGGATGACAATTTTAGCCCATACTTTCTCCATCCACTTCAGGTACCGGAATCGAAATTTACAGTTTTTTAATTTGAATAATCAATCATGTCCTTCTATGTTTTCTTTGGATGACTATTTTAACTCCTACTTTCTCCATCCACTTCAGGTACCGGAATAGAAAATTACAGTTTTTGAATTTGAATATTCAATCATGTCCTCCTTTGTTTCCTTTGGATGACTATTTTAGCTATTACTTTCTCCAGCCACTTTAGGTACCGGAATTGAAATTTACAGCTTTTGAATTTGAATAATCAATCATGTCCTTCCCTGTTTCCTTTGGATGACTATATTAGCTCCTACTTTCTCCATCCACTTCAGGTACCGGAATCGAAATATACAGTTTTTGAATTTAATAATCAATCATATCCTCCCATGTTTCTTTTGGATGACTATTTTAGCTTCTAATTTCTTCATGCACTTCAGGTACCGGAATCGAAATTTACAGTTTTTGAATTTGAATAATCAATCATGTCCTCCCCTGTTTCCTTTGGATGACTATTTTAGCTCCTACTTTCTCCATCCACTTCAGGTACCGGAATCAAAATTTACAGTTTTTGAATTTGAATAATCAATCTTGTTCTTTCTGTTTCCTTTGAATGACTATTTTTAGAGCTGTCAATATGGGCTAGCCCACCCCATCCGGGCTAACACATACAGGCTTTGACATTTTACGGGTCAGGCTGGGCTAGCCCATTTTTGGTGTGGGCTAAAAAATGGTCCACCCAACCCACAAGTACGTGGGCTACAGGCTTGCCGGGCCAGCCCACTTTTTTTAAAATTATATTTTTTTTATATTTATTAAAATAAATTACAAATTATAATTTAAAAATATTATCATAAATATCGACAAAACAATTACATCATGTTAATGTTACTACTTGTTAATCAAATCCACAAATAAAATTATCTTTATAATATTTATTAAGGTTTTTTCAAATAAAAGTATAAATATATAAATAGAAATATTAACCTAATTGTTTTGTCACATTAAAACACAAAAAATGTGACAATATTCCAACCATAAAAAAGTTAAAAATAAACTCCTTAAAAAAATCATGAAACTTATGGCGTATCTAACACATCATGAAATCTATGGCGTATCCAATACTTCATGATCATCTTCATCAAGCATATTTGAATCAGCTTGTGGCAAGACTGTCTTAACATCTTCATTTTCATCTGCAATTTCTATGCGGTTTTAATTAGTTAAATATTAAATAGATTTTGAGTTTGGATTTTCTTTAATTTCAAATTTTAATATTGTATTATATTTTTTAAATTATTTTTATTTGGCCAACGGGCCGGCCCTACCTATATTTCTCAAGCCCCACAAATCAGCAGACTTATTCAGGCCGGGCTAAAAGCCCTTTTCTTAAATGGGCTCCAAAAATCTTAGTCTAGTCCTATTAAAACCCGGGTTAAGCCAAGCTGGCCCAACAAGCCCAGCCATATTGACGGCTCTAGCTATTTTAGTTCCTACTTTCTCCATCCACTTCAGGTACCAAAATTGAAATTTACAGTTTTTGAATTTTAATATTCAATCATGTCCTCTCCTATTTCCTTTGGATGACTATTTTAGCTCCTACTTTCTCCATCCATTTCAGGTATCGAAATTGAAATTTACAGTTTTTGAATTTAAATAATCATTCATGTCCTCCCTTCTTTCCTTTGGATGACTATTTTGGCTCATACTTTCTCCATCCATTTCAGGTACCGGAATCGAAATTTATAGTTTTTGAATCTGAATAATCAATCTTGTTCTCCTTGTTTCCTTTGGATGACTATTTTAGCTTTTACTTTCTCCATCCACTTCAGGTGCTAGAATCGAAATTTAAATTTTTTGAATTTGAATAATCAATAATGTCCTCCCCTGTTTCCTTTGGATAACTATTTTAGCTCCTACTTTCTCCATCCACTTCAGGTATTGGAATCGAAATTTACAGTTTTTGAATTTGAATAATCAATCATGTCCTTCCTTGTTTCCTTTGGATGACTATTTTAGCTCCTACTTTCTCCATCCATTTCAGGTATTGGAATCAAAATTTACAGTTTTTGAATTTTAATAATCAATCATGTCCACCCCTGTTTCCTTTTGATAACTATTTTAGCTCCTACTTTCTCCATCCACTTCAGATACTGGAATCAAAATTTACAGTTTTTGAATTTGAATAATCAATCATGTCCTTCCCTATTTCCTTTGGATGACTATTTTAGCTCCTACTTTCTCCATCCACTTTAGGTATCGAAATCAAAATTTACAGTTTTTGAATTTAAATAATCAATCATGTCCTTCCATGTTTTCTTTGGATGACTATTTTAGCTTCTACTCTCTCCATACATTTCAGGTATTGGAATCAAAATTTACAGTTTTTGAATTTTAATAATCAATCATGTCTACCCCTGTTTCCTTTGGATGACTATTTTAGTTCCTACTCTCTCCATCCACTTCAGGTACTGCAATCGAAATTTATAGTTTTTGAATTTGAATAATCAATCATGTCCTCTCCTATTTCCTTTGGATGGCTATTAGTTCCTACTTTCTCTATCCACTTCAGGTACCGAAATTGAAATTTACAGTTTTTGAATTTTAATAATCAATCATGTCCTTTCCTGTTTCCTTTGGATGATTATTTTAGTTCCCACTTTCTCCATCCTCTTCAGGTACCGAAATTGAAATTTACAAATTTTCAATTTGAATAATCAATCATGTCTTCCCCTGTTTCTATTGGATGATTATTTTAGCTCCTACTTTCTACGTCCACTTTAGGTACCGAAATCAAAATTTACAATTTTTAAATTTGAATAAACAATCATGTCCTCCCTTGTTTCCTTTGGATGACTATTTTAGCTTATACTTTCTCCATCCACTACAGGTACATGAATTGAAATTTACAGTTTTTGAATTTGAATAATCAATCATATCCTCCACTGTTACCTTTGGATGACTATTTTAGCTCTTACTTTCTTCATCCTAATTTCAGTTTTTAATTTGTTTTTGACATTATTTTTTTCTTATTATATGTTGGTTGGTGATATAGGTTGCTGAAGTTATTTTCTCCAAGAGGCATGCTTTTGGATTACTTAGTTTTACTGTTACTGTTACTACAAATTCAAATTTGATATAATGAATAAAGTTTGTTGGTTTCACATGTTACCTCTGTCCTCTAAAATCATACAGATGAAGAAATATTATTAAGGTAACACACTTCAATCTTTAATTATAATTGATAAAGCTCTTGAATTAGAGCTTCAAATATGGAGTGGTGGTACATAATGTTCGGGAGCGTAGTTATTGTTGTTGTTGCGACTAGCTGTTCGTACATTGCAAATATAATTCTGCCAAACCTTGAAATTATTGAAACAACAGTTTAATTGGATTACAAAGTAGTGAATGCTGAAAATTCGGAACAAGAAATTTAGAACACGCGAATTCACTTTTATTCACAAACGACTCGAATATCTTTAGCATATAGAGCCAGTAGTTAACTTCCAACTAAAACCTATGTATTAAAGTTGGTGACTAGTAAAGTAGTTAATTAATTATAGTTAATTCATTAATGATCAGTTAGTTATAGAGTTAGTTTGTTAGTAATGTCAACAACCTGTATATATATGTGCTTTATACCATTCATTGTAATTCATTTCTTCATGTATGAAATACTAGAAGTTTATTCCTCTTCTCTCTCTGATTGCAATATGGTATCAGAGCTGCAGTAAATCAATAATTGTTTGATTCGAGTTTGCGATTCAATTGTGCAGTTTCTTCTGTAGACGCAACAATAGTTGTTACGACTAAAGAATCGACAGCTGGAATTGATGTACCTGTAACATTTGAAGTGAATGAGTTGAAGAGGATTCATCCTATCTATTTTCATCTGTCAGATACTCCTGACAGTATTTGTTAACACCCAATTTTGGCTCTCCACATTTGTTTAACTAAAGTTTTAATAATAATAATAAAAATAAATAAATAAATATGTGTGTGTGTGTGTGTTACGAAATTGTAGGAATACGAAAAGATTTTTAATTATTATTTATTTTATTTGATAAATTTATTTCATAAATACTATTTTTTATAAAAATTAAATATATTATATAAATATTACCACTTTCTCATTTTTAGATTTCACGTCAAATGAATATTTTTTCTTAAGGGTTAGATTGATTTTTCCAATTAAATATAATTACTATTAATGCGATGAATTTTTTTTTTTGACATTTTTTCAAATTAGGAAGGCTTAATTAATTTTTGAGTTACTAGTTTATATTAATTTATTTTTTTCAAAATGACTAATTTTATCAAATAAGCTAGTTTTGTAAAAAAAATTATTTTTAATTTAATAAATTATGGTCATTTAATAAACAACGGGTTATAATTTAAATGGACTTAATTTGAGCAAAATTTGGCAATCCAATTTATTTTAACTCGATCAATCCGCGCGTGCCACATAAGAATCACATGGATTGTGCTTCTTTAGATTTGATCCCAACCGTCCGATTTAATCTAAGGGCCCAATTTAATTCAAC
>JAJOOD010020258.1:0-10209 GCA_029582525.1 Solanum tacnaense | reverse complement strand
ATGGGGCCTATTGCCTATATTTATACGTATGAGACACAGATGGCCACAAGTTGGCGAATATGATGCCGGTTCGCTACCGGAAAGCACCACCATTGCTAGCATTTGGTTGGGTATGTCATGCATTTGCATATATATATATATATATATGTATTCACGACATACGATTATACGAGCATACCATGCATATTTAAGTAGTAGGGGGGTAAAGGTCAGCCATGGAGATTATTTGGGTTTCAGTTCAGGTGGTATCTCTATTACCCTTTTACAGTAAATGTTTACGATTTTACTTTTCGCTTTACATACCAGTACATTTTTATTCGTACTGACGTCCCTTTGCTTGGGGACGCTGCTTTTTGTTTTGTGCGAGCAGGTACAAGCAGGGACTCTAATCGACCCACCCGCTAGGATTCAGGTTCAGCTGTGAGTTGGTAAGCTCCATCTTATCCTGGGGCTATCAGAGGATGTTTACTTTTGTTGTACAGTTTGGGTATAGTCGGGGCCTTGTCCCGACAGTGCTTATGTCACTCATAGAGGCTATTGTGGACAATATTCTGGGTTTTCTTTTTGTATGTTTCAACCTCTAGCCAATAGTCTTGGCATGCATATATAGGTGTGTGTGTAAGTAGGTCTGTTTTCGGTTGTGGCTTCGTCGGCTAGATAGTACATCTTTATCTATTTTTATGGTTTGTCTACCATTGTTTGTATGGTTATTCTCTTTCAGGTCATGACCTTTGGGTCTAGGCTTCACTTTTTAGAGGTTGTGCTGCCTAATATTTTTGCCTCACAAGTTTGGTTTAGTTGGTATGTTTCAATGGGTAACTCGATGGTTTAGGGTATCGAGTGCTAGTTATGCCCTTATTTCGGGGAGTGACACCTTTTCCTAAAAGGAAAGAATAAACCAAATATGAAAGAATATTATATTTTCCTTTCAAGAAAAGTAAAAACATTTATGGTAATGTTTTGTCTTTTCTTTAAGGAAAAATAAATCTTAAATTATGGTAAGAAAATCAGGGCAAAACCCTAACATAAAATTCTTTGGATTGGTGCCCAAGATATTTTCTTCCATTAGGACGTGTCATAGAGTGGCAATGATGGAGGTCCACGAAATTTGATTTAGATACAAGAGAATTATAAAATTTGGAAACGCACCTGTAACGTATTGAAGACTTCATCGGAAGCCAGTGGCGGAGCCAGGATTTTTGCCAAGGGTGTTCATACTTTAGGACAAGTAAAAAAATAAACCTTGCTAGTCAGCTTATAAAGATTGGCTTCAAAATAGTCATACCTCAATATCAAATTAACCAAATATCCAAAATAAAAATTCTTAAAACAGAAACTTACAAAATATCAATGGATAAACTAAGGAAGATGAAGTAGGACAAATATATTGACGGATAGTTTCATACACACCAAAATATGTAAATTGTAAAGTGGTAACTACAATTGCACTCGACGACACTTCATCTCTTGAAATGTTTTCATAATACACTCATTAGAAACATCTTTGAATACTTTTTTCTCTACATAAGGCACTATGCAACCATTTAAATAGACCTTTTGTTTTTCTTAACTTAAAAAAGGTAACTTTTGTACTTTTTCTTAAAAGAAAAACGGAACAAATATTAAATAAATGAAATGTTCAAGCCTGGGATCGAACCCAGGCTGAGTTTTGCCTTTTCTAAGAGAACAAACGGAATAATGAAAAAATTTAAAGAAAACGCCAACACTTGGGCTCGAACCCGAAACGCTGAGGCATCTTTGCACAACCTTAACCGCTGGGCTGTCAATCTTTATTGTGTCAAGGTTGTTCAACAGTTAGTATATATCCAAAAAACTCGATATTTAGTATATATACCCGTAAAAATTTTCCGACGAAGGTTGTTCATCTGACCACCCTCGCCATGTCATAGCTCCGCCCCTGCCGGAAGCCATGAGAATATTTCAAAGATTATGTCTAGCAGAATTGACTTTATTTTTGTAGATTTCATCTTCTTCTCCCTATTAGAGGAGAGTGGAGTTGTGGCCATGTGTTTTATTTAAAAATAATAATTAGACTGGTTTTAAGAGGCGCCACTTAATTTTTATAGTAAAATTAAGAAAACTATTTTTTTCAAAAGATCAAAAACAGAAAATCTAATGAAAATATTTAAAGGATTCAGGGTTCATATTAGCATTTCGGAAAGGGTTTTAAAGCATCCAAAATGACCGCTAACACGCGGTTATCCGATAATTAAAGTATTTGGCTAATTGATTTTAAAATAAAAGCATGTGTACTTAAACTATTTAAGAAGTAAGCCATTAAAAATTTTAAAATATCTTATAGGGTAAAATGGGGATATTGAAATACTTCTTAGGTGCAACATTTTGCAAATTTTCTTGAAAGTCAAGTGGGAAAATATTTACTTAAGTTTAAATAGTTAATTCAAAATGGTTATCTTTTGGGGCATTCATTAGGAAGAACCTTAAAACTAAATAAACACATTAAACACATAATAGCAAATAAATAGAGAAAGAGGGAAAGATTTGGGCCCAAGTCTGGTTCTATCCGCCTGGGCCAGTACTTGGGCTTAGTTCTGATTTGGGTTTCTTAGCCCACTTCAACCTGTCCTAAACTAATATAGAGGCTGATTTTTCTTTGGCCTTTGGGGCCCAACCTTCACCTATCCTAAACTAACAAAATGACACCAAAACAGATGGGCTTTTTGGCCTAATTACAACATAATACAAAACTAGAACTTAGGATGGCTTTCGGCCAATTTTTGTTGCTTTTGTACAGCATATACAGTGAATGTATATCACTGTATATTGTTGTATATCTCGCATATATTGTTGTATACATCGTGTATACAGCCCTTCTTGGACTCCTTAACACCCTGTTCTTCGGTTTATGACTCGAAAAGGGTAAGATTGAGCCTCATTGGCTCAACATGAATGCACGGGAGAAAGATGAAGGAGTCTGGTGGACTCAACTCAAAGGTTCATGCAAGAAAACAAAAGATAGAGTAATTAACAAAGGGTTAAAGGAAAACTGATTCAAAATATAATTCAGAAAAGCTCAAAAAATGGGTTAAAGAAAATATATTAACCATGCTACCACTTTAACACCAAAGGAATAAAAGATACTAATATTGATTAATCACTTCAAAGAGCCAAATGTTTATATCCATAGAATTAAATAGAGAGTGACAGCCAAAGATAACAAAATAACACAACCAAGCCTTAGCACAATTCTTCGCACACTAGGAATTGAAGAAACTATCCTAAAACACATATTTAAAATGAAACAAGAGAAAACATATTAATTTAGACAATGAATCAACACAAAGCTTTGCAAAATCCATCTCAAAACAAACACCTTATAACATAATAAACACACTTTATACCTACACTAAGTTAGAGTAATCACAGAAAAGAGCAAATATAGTTTTCCAACAATGATTAACATAAAGCAATTAGGCCAAGACGTGCCTCCTATGCTGGAAAACGATATCACTGAATTCAAGTCGAAATACACGGGATTAATATAAATCTGAATCTAAAGAAAACGTAATAAGCAAACGTTAATCGACATAACTCAAGTCATCCAAGTAACCATTCTTTCTTTCTAATTAGTAGCCGATTGCAACTAATGAAGAATAAATGAAGATTAAGCTTTGCATAATTGAGCGATATGGCAACAGAACTATATAATACTAAAGAAACTAAACATTTTAAGCATGAACGAAACCACCAATACACAATATTAGCAAAGCAAGACTAAACTAGTATTTTCTCCGGGGGTGAACAAAAATAAGACCTTAACACTTACAAATTTAGTAAAAACCAACGAGGAAAAAGAGAAAGGATAGATATGCTTATTCCATGTGAAAATCATGGCACTAACGATAACCCACATACAAGAGATATACAACATACAACATCCATATTAATTAGCTTTCCAGATTCTAACTCGTTTTGAAAAGCAAGAATAACATTAACAATAGCGAAATTGAATGAAACCCGATGCCTAGAGATGGTGAAAAATGGAAAAAATGAAATGCGACGACATTTCGACAAGCAGATTTAACAAGGGAAAAAATGGGACACACTTAAACCAAGAAGCGAACAAACGAACGACACCACATACAAAGCAACAAAAACTTGAGCCAACCTTGGAATCGCATCACTCTAGAACAAAATATACAATATGAAAGCTAACCATTTTCAACCACGAATAACAGTAACGCAAAAATACAGTAGCAAGACATAGCATAAATAGAAGAAGAGCGAAACAAGATTATGGCGGAAAATGTTACCTTTTTTCGGGCAGCGGACTGAGATCTCGAGCTAACCAAAGCTTTTACCACCAACACCACAAGCGACTATTTCGATAAACTTCCGTGAACAAGACACGAGTAAGAGGATCGAAAAAAATTTAAACCCTCACTCTCTGGTTTCAGGACCTAATCTTAAGTATTTTATATATAATTGTATAGCTAGCAATTTTACTGTAGTTTCGTCTCTAATGGCAGCTCTCTTAATATTTTTTCCCAACCTTTAACAAAGAAGAAGAGGGGGAAATTTATAGAGGAAATTCTAGGGCTCATTTTGGGGGGAAATCGGGTGAAATTGAATTCAAAATTCAAATTCCCTCTAGAGGATAAGGTTGGCAACGGATTTCTTGTACGAACATGAATGGAGAGGCGTCGATTTTGAGATGAAGGACAGGTGAGCAAGGAGATCGTAACACCTGAAGTGTTCTCCAACGTGCTTGTACGATTCGCGTACGGGAACGATGAGGAGAGATGGGAGGACGCGCGATAATGGGTTTGGGTCACTGGTTTCGCAGCGTTCTGGGCTTGAGAATTTGCTGGGTTCTCTGCTCGTTTGCATGTGAAGAAGAAGACGTATAGGGGTCCAGTCATTTGGTACTGCTGATGCATGTATTGGTGGGTCTTTTGGAGAATGGGTATTGGATTAATGGGTGAATATTGTAGGAAAAAATACATAAGTGAAGGTCTTTTATTTAATAATTACCACTTTTAAGTATACTTTTAATTTATTACCATTTTTGTCAACTTTTAGCAATAGTTACTTAAAACAATTTTAAAACAAATTTGTTCCTTTTCATGTAATTTTTAAACTAAGCAAAAAAGTGTTGCCCATTCGCTCATATCCTCTCTCTGTTTTCTTTCTACTCTTCTGTCCGAAAATTTTAGGGTATTGTTGTTCTTTCTTCCCCATTTTTCATCACAGAATTCTAATGGAAGAAGGTAAACGAAAATCGCCTAGAAGAAGTCCGCGGATACTTAGTGATGTTGGTACTTCGAATCAGAAAGTTTATAGAAGCAGTCAAATAAGGGGTCAAGTTTCATCTTCTACTGATGAAGTTAATGACGGTCCCAATTTTAGTTTGGGAATTTCACAAGTATCGAGTGAGCAAAATAAGGGTGAGTAGAACAAGAAGCAGAACAAAGGTAAAAAACGAGTTAAAGAGGTGAACAATGTGAAGAAATCAAAAAAAATGATGCGTTGATTTAGCATCTACGTCGAAGAAAATCATGGACTGTGATGACGATTTTGAGGATTTACCTCCTCAATTTCAGTCAAAAAAATTGAAAAATAAAGATGGGCCGGAGAAGAAAAAGCCAGTGAAGGATGCAAAAACACGAAATCGATTGCCTTAAAATGTCATTCTACCATAGAGTAGATATCTGGTATGTGGTAGTATTTTGAATCTATTTCTATGTGTTTTTCTTAATTAGTTGTTGTTTAGGAATGATTGTATACTGATTACTGACTTGTTTTTGAGATGTAGTATGTGTAATTCATCATTAATTCAACTTTAGTATGTAGTACTATAGTTTTTTTTAAACACTCAAATATGAATGTGAGATATCAAGTTAGGATGCATAGTGTTGCAATGCTAGCTAGTTTGAGATTGAGTCCTGGTGTCTTGAATCTATTAGTAGCTTTATATCTCAGGCTTAAGGGATTGTCATCTGAAGATATGGCAGGAAGTGAATAGAGCAGGTTTTGCATTTGTTTGATTAATAGGGTCACCTAAATAAAAGGGAGGGATAAATAGGATTTTGAGTGCTGACCCTAACTAGTTTAGGATTGAGTGTCCTTGTGTCTTGAATTTATTAGGAGGTTATATATCGGGCTCATAATGTTCTTCTTAAAAAGTGGCAGGAAGCAATATGAGCAAATGTTTCATCATATATTTGAAGGGGGCGGGGTGTGTGGGAATCATGTACATGACTATTTCAATACCCTTCCAATGAAGAGAAGTGTTATAGCAAGAAGCTAGCAGTCACTTTGAATTTGACATTTATGGTTTACTTAATTGCAAAATATCTCCTCTTTGTCCATTGTTTCGTCTAGAATTAGTGGGAGCTTGTCAAATAGCTGGTAACACTTGTTCGTGTTAATTTGGAAAACAGATGGAAAAGATGTGTAAATGAGAGGACACATCATATATTTGGAGTAACATTGTTCCATGTTCTATTTGATCTTTTCTCCCGCACTCGAATGTTTTGTTCCAATGGATAAAGTTGAAATGTAGCCTTGCTTTGATATATAGTATGTGAAATTCATCTTTAATTCAACTTTAGTATGTAGTAACACATTTTTAATTCATGTTTAATACATATGCAGGATCGTAAATTCTGGAAACATCCGGATGTTGTGTATATTGCGAGTAGGTGGTCATCTTACATTAATCATAGTGTCATCGACCAAATCAAACTATCTTTATCTGATAAACAACTTGAGTTGTTCAGGAATACATGTTTTGGTTACTTTCTTGACCTTCCAAAAGCGAGCACACAACTACAAGTTATTCATGGCCTTATAAATAGAGAGTTAAAACACACACCGGATGATGTGTTTGCTATTGAAATAAATAACAAAAAGTTATTTTTTGGTCTTAGAGAATTTGGAATAGTTACCGGCTTAAATTGTGTTAGTGATGGCACTCCTATCAATGTTCTCGATTCTAAATGTAGTTTGTTGAGTAGTTATTTTCCAGAAAAAATCATTGTTGCAAAGAGTCATCTACGTGCGTTGTTTCTAGCTAAAAAATTCATAGATGATGACTCAGCTGTTTCATTGGTTGTTCTCTTCTTCATTAATGATTTTTTATTTTCATATGAGGACAATGAATACCAAATTAGTAATAGAGAGTTTTACCTTGTGGAAAGTGGACAATTCAATTCATATCCGTGGGGTTTAGATGTCTACAAAAAGTTGTCTGATTATGTGAGACATGAGCTTAAGTCAACCCATAAATACTATAGATTGGGTGGCTTGCCTCTTGCTCTTCAAATTTGGATATTTGAGTGTTGTTCAAAAGTTGATGAAGATATAGCTATTCGGGGTGCTAACTCAATTCCAAGAATCTTTAATTGGAAGACAATTGCCGAAAGTCCATGGCAAAAATATATTGAGAAATGTCTCTTCATGCCTAAAAAAAATAAGGTATTTGTACAAAATTAATACATTTTATGGCATTGTTTAATTCAACTCAAGTTACTATATCTATTTTTATTTTGTTTATTTGATTTTTCAGTTTGAGAACATAGTGGCTAGTGAAGATAGATTTGCTGACGCTGAAAATTTTGAAAGAGTATCAAGTAAAATAGGTAATGAAGGGTTTTATACAAATATATTACAGATTTCATATATGTTAATTCAACTCTCTTATTTTAAATGTTTTTGTTATGTACAGAGGAAGATGTTGCAGGAATTGCTATTGAAAAAGTTTTGTCAGAGGTTGTTGCTGATATAAATGGTATTAATTTTCTTAACTTCAAATAAACTTCTTTCATTTTATTTTAATAACATTATTAAAATATTTACTTTGCCTACAGTCCAAGAGGTTGCTGATGTGAATATAGTTGGGGCGCAACCTTGTGGTAATGTAGTCAACAAAGCCAACATAAATAAGTGTTGCATCTGTTGACTGTAAATTAATCAATATGTTTATTGTATGTAGATGCAACAGAGGATTGTCAAAAACCTTTGCATACTCTTGATGATTTTATTTTTCTTGATGAAGATCTTTCTCAGATCAATAGGACTGAAGAATCTTATCTAAAGAAAAGAGCCCATGTTGATCAAAACAAAAAGAAAGTGACACCGAAGAAACGTGACAGAAAGAAAAATCCAGGAAAGTTAATAACATCTCCCTACACACAACATTTCGAATCTGGAAGAACTTTATGTGTAACACGTCAGTTTTTTGAGACAAAACATCCTTTTTCATATGCAACTGGAGGAGAAAATGAATCGGATTTGATCGATTCATTCACTAAGTGGCTTTATATGGGTACAAAGAAGAGGTAATTCATTTTGAAGTTTGTTGGTTAATTTGTTACTATTGAATAACTTACATAATTCATAATAGGTACAAGTTTAATTCAATCTATAGAACTCTCTCATTACCTCTAATTCATAATAGATACAAGTTTCTTAATTAACTCTTCTTTAGTTTCCTTAGTTACCTCTTTTTTATTTGTTGTTGTCCCGTTTCCGAGTATTTATGTTTTAATTTTTTTATGTTTTGATAGGGGAAAGAAACCTTATACAGATGCTCTTAATGTTATCAGTGCAGCATTTGAATTAGGTATTTGTAATGTAGCAGAGAGACACTAGTTTTTCAAATTGGCACATTCTGGACAAGAATGGTGTGATGAGGTTAGTTGTATAAAGTTTAATTGGACGTCAATATTTGTTATTCAAAACACTTGCCATTCTAGGAGTCATACTACCTCTGTTGTTGAATTTCCTGAATGATTTGTCTAGTGAGCACCTTGGTGTTTCTTTCCTTGGGTTGAAAAATTCTGTAATTTCTCTCTTGCCATATGAAGTAGATTATTGCTACTGCTTGTGTCATTTTATACACTTAAATTTCTATTGCTTTACTTGTAGCATGCATTGTAGCCCACTCCAGCTATTCAGTTCATCCTGTGCTAGCTGCTCCTATTAATTGATGGCTAGTTCAATAATTTATGCCAAACCACATTAAACTGAATAGGTGTTAATGTGTTTCAGATTCTGTATTATATAGTGAGCAAATTGAATCACTATGAATTCCCCATTGTTCCGACCTGTCCTTGTTTTTCATCACTTCTTTAGGTAATTAAGAGAAATATTTGTGACCAGAATGCTTGGATAGAGGTTAGAACACATTACACCAACTGTAGTCTCCTTGCGTAAGATGACATCCTACTGTCCACGTGTTTATCTTTCCCAACATTTTATCTATAAGTGGTTGACACTGACTAACTGACAACTTCTTGGAGACTAATTGAATCTTGTGAGAATTTTGTGAATCTTGTGTGTTGCAATATCACCTACTGAGTTTCTTGAGGTTAATTGAATGTTTGTTTCTTGAGACTACTTCTTTTTAACATTTCAATTCTAATTTTTTTGCAGCATATTGATGTCATTTTCTATTATCTAAGAAAGAAAGGAAAATATGAAGCCAACAATAATGTTCGGTTTACGACTACTGATTGTGTGTTCAAGACAAAAATTACTACTTCTTTCTTTCAACTTTGTGATGCTCATGAGAATAAGAAGAACTATAAAGTAAAAGATTCTGATGATATTGCTCGGTATATATATGGACGTCGTTTGTTGGCAAGCACTTCGTGGGATAAAGTGGATTATATTCTTTTTCCACTAAACATAAAGAGGGTTGTCATTGTATTCTTGTCGTGTTTGATACTGGGCAAAGGTCTTTGGAGATATATGATTCATTTTTGGCAAGGGATGGGGTGAATTTTGAGGTTAAAAATATTGTTGAGATGCTTTCAATTGTTTTACCATATTACTTGAGCGTGGTCAAGTTCTATGATAAGCGTCCTGAATTGAAGGCAACACCGAAATACAGTAGGATAGATGAGTTCGAGAAAATTGAGTTTCATTTCATAACTTAAGGTGTTCCCAGACAACAAGATGACTCGTTGTAAGTATTATCAAATAGGTATTCTTTTTTGTATTAAGTAGATCTTTTGATAATAATTTTATATTGGATTTTTTAAGGACTGTGGAGTTTTCGTTGCTGCATTTGCGGAGTTTGTAAGTAATGGCCAACATATTCTAAATCAACAAGTAAAGGCAAACATTCTCCGAAAGAGATTTGGAGCTATATTATGGGAATATGCAAGAAGGAAGCAAGCGAGTGACCTTCAAAGTGAAGACGAAAGACCGGATAGATAA
>JAJOOD010020257.1:0-11792 GCA_029582525.1 Solanum tacnaense | reverse complement strand
GATTTAGTGTGATACTATCTAATAGGCTAGTGTCTATTGGTGCGAAGTAATAACTAAGCCAAACATCGATTATGATGTCTAATATGAGGTAAAGGTAAAGGTTAGTAAATTATACACACGTAGCCGAACCAAGGTGCGAGGTGAAATTCTCTAGATGTCAGACCAAGGATTTAGAGATACCTAACTTATAACTTGGCATATAGGACACTAGGAAATGATTGCTATTACTAGGATTACCGCGTTATGAGCTTATGGGGAACACGTATACCCTAGTTAATTCTCTCATCTTGATAACAACCTAAATTGACTTTTAATTACTGATTACTTATTGAGTTCTTACAATTTATTTCACAAACCCCCCCCCCCCCTTAATTACTTATTTCTGAAAGTAATTTGACTAATTGAATATAATTGTTGGTTAAAGTAAAGTCTAAATCATTTTCCTCGTGGGATCGATCCCAACCTACAAGTTGGGTTCTTTACTTGATAACGATCGCTTTTGCTTCTTTAAGGAGGTGTAATTTGAGCGTATCAAATTTTGGCGCTGTTGTCGGGGAATTTTTGGCTTTTGGATTTATTATTACTACATTATTGAACCTTAGTCAAATATTTCCTAATTTTACTTCTTCTTTTTGTTTTTGTCTCTCTTAGGTTCTGACTCTAGTGTATGCCAAGTACACAGAACCAGGGTGAACCACTTACTCCTTACGACCCAAAGTTGAACTGAACTTTGCGAAGAATGAACAATCAAGGAGTTCAAGTTAATCCTATCTCCTATCGGAGGCAACCTAGGTGATGAAGTTGAGTTGCAACCCTCGAGGGTGGTTGGGGGAGACAACCAGGTTCTAGCTGAAAATCAATTGGGAGATGCAGTGAGGGTTCATGGCCCACCAGGCCCTCGACCGCATGACAACTATAAAGGCAACATAAACATTACTGACTCAGATGGACCTCTTGTCCTACCCCATTTGCCTCCGGGGCACACATTTGTAGTGACCAGTAGCTTGATGCTAATGCTTACAGCGAGGGGCTTATTCTCGGGTTCGCCATCGGAAGACCCACATGCTCACATAGCCAAGCTAAGGGCGGTTTGCAAGAGCTGTGTGGGTCGACTAGACTTGGATATGGATGTCATCGGGTTGCGAGTGTTCCCTCTATCACTGACAGGCGATGCTGCTGTATGGTTCATTGAGCTTCTTTATAACTCAATATATACATGGGACCAACTGACAGATGTGTTCTTAGCAAGATATTATCCAGTGTCCAAGAAGCTCAATCATAAAGATAGGGTCAATAATTTTGTAGCATTACTTGGAGAGTCTGTGAGTAGCTCTTGGGACAGATTCACTGCATTTGTAAGAGGTGTTCCATATCACTATATTGATGATGAGTCGCTGAAGGAATATTTCTATCGAGGTCAGGATGACAACAATAAATCAATGCTTGATACGATTGCTGGAGGATCATATGGTGAGTGCACATATGTGCAGATTGCAGAAAAATTGAGAAGATCTCTCACAATAATAAAGCATGGAGCACTAGGAGGTCGGACACTAGGAGAAACACATTTGTCGTTCATGCTACGAACAACCAGTCTGCAGAGGAGATTCGTGAGGAGATGGCTCAGATGAGGACCCAGTAGGGGTTGGTATTGAAGCATGTGAACAGAGGTGCAGAGAAGGTAAATGCCGTGAATTACTTGACTAGAACGCCACCACTAGTTGAAGAGTGTTACTATGAAGATGATGCTTATGCGGTGAATGATTAGACGGGGAGTTTTCGACCGAACTCCCAAGGATCCAACATGAAAAATTGGCGCCAAGGTCAAGGAAACCAAGGTCGGAATTATGGCAATTACAACCGAAAGAGTAAATATGTCTGGGATGGGAACTTCAATCGCGACAACAACTACAACCGGAACAATTATGGAAACAGAAACGATCGGGTTGGACCTTATGTTCCCTCTCAAAATCAGGAATCTGGTACGAGGGAAGCTGGAGGCAATATGGCGCGTATTGAAGATATGATGCATAAGATGATGAGAAGGTTTGATGCAACGGATGAGAATGTGAAGGAGATGAGAAACGACTTGTCTGGTATTGGTCAAAAGGTTGATGCCCATGCAGTGCCAATAAAGCATCTAGAGCAGCAGATGACTCAGTTGTCTACTACAGTGAACCCACGTCAACTTGGCACTCTTCCTAGCAACACCATCCAGAACCCAAAGAATGATGGTCATTGTATGGCAGTTACTACTCGAGGGGGTAAGCAAACCATAGATCCACCTATGCCATCTATGGTGGATGTTGAGATTAGAAAAGAAGATGATGTGGTAGAGGTTAGGGAAGAATCTGAGAATGCAACAGAGAAAGAAGCGAATATATCTCAGAAAGTAGTCCTTATACGTAGACCTCCACTACCATTTCCACAGAGGTTGGTGAAGAAGACTGAAGATGGTAAATATTGCAGGTTTATTACTATGTTGAAGCAGCTTTCCATCAATGTTCCTTTGATAGAGGCTTTGGAGCAAATGCCTGGGTATGCGAAGTTTATGAAAGATATGATGACAAAGAAAAGGTTTGTGAGTTTTGAAGATGATGATAGATTGCAACATTGTAGCGCTATTGCTACAAGATCTCTTGTTCAGAAGAAGGAAGACCCTGGTGCTTTCATGATCCCATGTACTATAGGGTTGTTACACTTTGCTAAGGCAATGTGTGATCTTGGTGCTAGCATCAACCTCATGCCATTGTCTATTTATAAGAAGTTGGGTCTAGGGGATCCAAAACCTACTACGATGTGGCTACTTATGGCCGATCGTACCGTGAAAAGGCCCATTGGTGTACTCCATGATGTGCTAGTAAAAGTGGAGTCATTAATCTTTCCAGCGGATTTTGTGATTCTTGACTGTGAGGTTGATTTTGATGTTCCCATCATCCTTGGGAGACCATTCCTTGCCACAGGTCGTGCATTAGTTGATATGGAGAAGGGATAGATGAAGTTCAGACTGAACAACGAAGAAGCAACTTTCAATATTTGTAGGTCCATGAAGCAGAGTGGTGAGCTCCAAACAGTATCTGCTATAACTTACAGAGTTGAGAGTGGAACAAAAGTGCAAATTGAAGAGTGACTTGGTGTTGAGGCACTAACAGCAGTTATGATGAATTTCGATAGTAATGGTATTGAAAAGTACGATGAGTTGGTAGCTGCACTAGATAGGTGTGAATATCGGTCAAAACAAAAGAAGTATGAATTAGACATGAAGAATCATGAGTCTCCACCAACGAGACCATCTATTGTGGAAGCACCGAAATTGGAGCTTAAGGCTCTACCACCACATTTGAGGTATGTATTCTTGGGCAGAGATAACACTTTGCCGGTCATCATTGCGGCAGATCTAAATGCGAGACAAGTAGAGTGCTTGGCGACTGTGTTAAAGAGGTTCAAGCGAGCTATTGGGTGGACTATTGCAGATATTATTGGGATTCCTCCTGATATTTGTTCCCACAAAATCCAACTCATGCCAGATCACAAACCTAGTATTGAGCACCAAAGAAGATTAAATCCACCTATGCAAGAAGTAGTTAAAAAGGAGATCATCAAGTGGTTGGATGCTGGAGTTATCTATCCCAATGCAGATAGTAGTTGGGTATGCCCTGTTCAATGTGTGCCCAAGAAAGATGGGATTACTGTGGTGCCTAATGAGAGAAACAAGCTTGTTTCGATGTAGCCCGTGACTGGATGGAGAGTCTGTATGGACTACCGGAAGCTAAATGCTTGGACAGAAAAGGACTATTTCCCTATGCCATTCATGGATCAGATGTTAGATAGGCTTGCTAATAAGGGTTGGTATTGTTTTCTTGATGGTTATTCGGGATACAATCAGATTTCTATAGCTCCGGAGCACCAAGAGAAGACCACGTTCACTTGCCCTTATGGGACTTTCGCCTTTAAACGGATGCCCTTTGGTTTGTGCAATGCTCCAGTGACCTTCCAGCGTTGTATGATGTCAATATTCTTTTATATGGTGGAGGACACTATTGAGGTATTTATGGATGATTTCTCTGTGGTAGGTGACTCTTTTGATCGATATCTGAATCATTTGGCTGAGGTACTGAAAAGATGTGAAGATTGCAATCTGGTGCTGAATTGGGAGAAGTGCCACTTTATGGTGAAGAAAGGGATAGTTCTAGGTCATTGAATTTCTGAGAAGGGCATTGAGGTAGATAAAGCAAAATTTGAGGTAATTGAAAAGCTTCCACCACCAATCTCTGTAAAAAGTGTTCGAAGTTTTCTTGGGCATGCAGGTTTCTATAGGAGGTTCATCAAAGATTTTTCTAAAATTGCACATCCATTGTGCAAACTACTCGAAAAGGAGTATAAGTTTGATTTTGATGATGCTTGTCTGAGAGCATTTGGATAGTTGAAGGAGAAGTTAGTTACTGCACCTATCATTATTTCACCGAATTGGGGACAACCGTTTGAGGTAACGTGCGATGCGAGTGGAGTGGTTCTTGGTGTAGTATTAGGACAGAGGCGAGAGAAAATTCTCCATCCTATTTACTATGCTAGCAAAGCTCTAAATGTGGCCCAGAAGAATTATACTGTGACTGAACAAGAGCTTCTTGCAGTGGTTTTCGCATTCGAAAAATTTCGATCCTACCTGCTTGGTACTAAGGTCATAGTGCATACTGACCATTCTGCATTGAGGTATTTGATGGCGAAGAAGGATGCAAAACCAAGGCTGATTAGATGGGTATTGTTGCTGCAAGAGTTTGATTTTGTGGTAAAGGATATAAAGGGGACCGAAAATCAAGTTGCCGATCACTTATCCAGATTGGAGGAAGAGGCTATGCTAAAGCTTGGTAATGGGGCTGAAATTAATGATGTTTTTCCAGACGAACATGTATTGGCTGCTTCTCATGATCTGATTCCTTGGTTCGCAGACTTTGCTAATTATTTGGCAAGCGATATAGTGCCTCCGGATTTGTCTTTTCACCAAAGGAAAAAGTTTATGCATGATGTGAAGAAATTCTTTTGGGATGAGCCTTACTTTTATCGTAGTTGTGCTGATGGAATTATTCGTCGCTGTATTCCCGAGATTGAGATGTTGAGTGTACTTGAAGCATGTCATTCATCACCTGTTGGTGGGCACCACAGTGCTATTCGAACTGCACATAAGATTTTGCTGTGTGGGTACTACTGGCCTACTATCCACCAAGATGCTCATGATTTCGCCAAGTCTTGTGATCGTTGCCAAAGAGAAGGAGGGATTTCGAAGAGGCAAGAGCTTCCTATGAATCCTATATTGGTGATAGAGTTGTTTGATGTATGGGGCATTGATTTTATGGGTCCATTTGTGAGTTCACAGGGGATGAAGTATATTCTTGTTGCGGTTGATTATGTATCGAAGTGGGTGGAAGCAGTTGCGCTCCCCAACAATAAAGGTAAAAGTGTCACCGCATTCTTGAAAAAGAATATCTTCTCCAGCTTTGGTACACCGAGGGCGATTATCAGCGATGGAGGTTCCCACTTTTGTAATAAGTTATTCAAAGCGCTAATTGAGAAATATGGTGTCCGCCACAATGTAGCCACTCCCTACCATCCGCAGACTAGTGGGCAAGTTGAAGTGTCCAATAGAGAGATCAAATAGATTTTAGCGAAGACTGTGAATGCTAATAGAACGGATTGGTCAAGGAAGCTTGATGATGCTCTGTGGGACTATCGCACTGCATACAAGACTCCCATAGGTATGTCTCCTTACCAACTCGTATATGGGAAATATTGCCATTTACCGGTAGAGCTAGAGCATAAGGCTTTGTGGGCGATGAAGAAGCTAAATTTGGATTGGGGCGCTGCATCTAATCAAAGAATGAATGACTTGAATATGCTTGATGAGTTTCGCCTAAAAGCTTATGAAAGTTCAGCTTTGTACAAAGAGAAGATGAAGAGGTATCATGATCAAAGAATTGAAAAGCGGGAATTTCTGGTGGGTGATCTTGTGCTTCTATTCAACTCTAGGTTGCGCTTGTTTCTGGGCAAACTCAAATCCAAATGTATCGGGCCATTTTTGCTCACAAAAGTGCTTCCCCATGGAGCGGTTGAGCTTGAGAACAGTGACAGAACAAGGTTCATGGTTAACGGGCAAAGGATCAAGATCTATTTGGGAAACACAGAAAATGTGCAAGAGGTTGTGGAGACCTATCATCTTGATGAAGTCTGAGTAATGAAGAGGCATGCGTCGTACTGCGACGTTAAATCAAGCGCTGCTTGGGAGACAACCCAAGATGTACAATATAGCCAACGATAGGTTTTTATTTTCCATCTAGCAGTCTCTGTGTTTAGTTGATTCTCTGTATTAATTTAGATAAGTGTTTTAGTTTTTTTTAGTGTTGGCTAGAATTAGCATAGGGTTCGTGTCTAAAAAATTTCCAGAAAATGTAAAAAGAATAGCCTAATGGTTGCTACATGTGTAGGTATGCTAAGAAAAATCTGCAGAAAATGGTCTGGTGCAGAGGTCTACGGACCCCATCGACTGTCCGTCGATCTATCCACGGACCGTGGATGGTGTCCGTAGATCCCAGGTAAGCCCCTAAACTTTTCCAAGTATAAGAGTGATCTACGGTCCCAATCTACGGACCGTAGATCGACCCATGAACCGTAGACGGGGTCTCGTGGGTCCAAAACCCAAATTCTGTCTGACCTGACCCGGACCCCCTTATTTAAAATTCCCCTAATTTGAAATCATTTCCACTTCCCTCCATTCACTCTCCAACCGTTTCAAACACTTTAACTTCCCTAAATCACTCCATCACTCCCCCATAAAATCATCCCTTCCATTTCCCCATAATTCCCATGATTCCCGTCCATTCCGAATACTACTCATTCCATATTCCACAAAAGGGTTCGGTGTTTGGGTTGGTAACGAAGAGGTGGTTTTTGGCCTTGAAAGCATCTATCATCACACAATCACCCCATTCCCGTTGCTGTAAGGTAATAGACTTTCTCCTCACTTTGAATTTTGATTCATTGATAGATTATAGAAAGTCAGGGATTGGGTCTTGACCTTGGGTAATTGTTAGATGAAATTGTATAAAAAAATTTGGAAGTTACAATACCCTTGGAACGATGGATAGTGATTGTGTTGCCTTGTTGTGTGCGATTATAAATCTAAATGTAAGTTTCAACTTAGGGTTCCAAAGTTTTTCTTAAGCACTTGTTAACATGATTAATCGTAATCCTGAGAATGACAAACTAGCATGAGTAAATGTTGAAATGCATGGTTAGACTAGGGTATTATTGATAATGGTCTGAGATGTGGGCTTGAAAACAATAAATAAGGGCTAAAACCTGGCACAAGCCACATCCACGATACCCCGTCTATGGACAGTAGATCAATCTACAGACCGTAGATTAGGTTCGTGGGTGGATGCACTTGAAATTTCACAAAGTGTGAAACCACAAATGTGGACTACAGTTTGTAGATTGATCTACGGACCGTTCTATACATCTGTAGTTTCCATCTGCAACAAATATTGTTGGTCCTCTAATCCATGGAAGGGTTCCACTGATCGTAGATCAGTCTACGTACCGTAGGTCCCCTCCGTGGATGACCACTGTAGCCACTGTCCAAATTTTTTTGGGGTCTTTGTTACTGTTCGTTTTTAGTTCTAAAATTTTTTCAACTGTGTGTATAGTTAGTTTTGACACTAATATCGCTTCCATAGGTACGATGGCACCCAAGAAACTAGTCACCTACTCAAAACAGGGCAAGTCAAAGTTTGTTGCTCCTAGCTTTAGATTAATCGATGAGGACACGGACACAGAAAAGGATCCAGCATACGTTCCTCCCAACACAAGGACTTCTCCAATTGCATCCCGAGCCACCAGAGGCACCCCCCGGAAGGTGATCCCCGACGTAGTCACTGTCTCCCAATCTGATGAGGAGAACATACTGATCGGGTCACCAACTGGGTCTGCTTCCAGTTCAGCTACTGGGTCTACGTCTGGCTCCGAGTCTGCCCATGCTTCGGGCTCTGAGTCTAGCCATGTTTCAGGGTCCGCGTCTGCCTATGCTTCGCGGTCCAATGCCAAGTCAGCCACAAGGTCCAGCCAGAATGAACAAGCAGCCTCATCTGATGAGGCCACTAGCTCAGAGTCAGTACCCGTACCAAGGAATGAGAACCCTACTCTAGTGGTCGGCGAGCCAAATAGATGGTGTGTTGAGGGCCAATGGAAAATCTATCGGGATGCCAAGATGATTAATGACAAAGAGAAGATGGCACGACCATGGATCTATCCTCTTTTCAGTCTGAGTTAGCCAGTCTCCGAGCCGACGTTGATGCCATTCTTGCCACTCCTATAGTTGAGCCTCAGGCTACACCTACTGCGTTGGCTGATTATATGGTGCTGGATGCTTTATTCAGTGGGACTGCCGAGGAGGGGCCTGAGCCTACACATACCAAAGGTAAGAGGCACCGTTCTAGTCGCACTGAGGAGGAAAAAGCCCAAAAGAGACAGCGTAGGTAGGAGAAAGAGGCTAGGAAGGCTTCGATTTTAGATGAAGAGTTGCGCCAACAGAGGGTGCGTGAGGGTATTGCAGGGGCATTGAGTTCTGCCCCAGTTGTAGAGGTCCCGCCTGTCGTGAGGGACGTTGTGAGCACCACTGATGGTGCGGTTGGAATGACCGAGAGCACTACTGAGGGTGCTATGATGGTTGATGTGGGCACTATTGATGGTGACCCAAGTATGGTTCCAGCAGGCTCCGGGAAACCGGACCTACCCGCTTGTTGATGATTCTTCGGCGCTATGCGCCACAGGTTTGCTTCACCCAAATCCATTATCTTTTACTGTATTTGTATGCATTAGGGACAATCACATCTATTTTTGTTGGAGGTGGTGTAAATGGATTGTGAGTGATAGGGTGAATTCTGAGTAACCAAACTCATAAATCCTCTCTTGGGGTTTTCTTGCCTGTGTTCTTTTTCCCCAAATAGACTGTTTCATTTCTGTTGAACCGACATGTGTTAGGATCGTATGTATAGAAGCATGAAAAAGAACGAAGCATGATGGCTTATAAAAACAATTGACACCCGTCTAAATTTTGTTATGTGTGCTAGAATTTGTAGGCTAAGATAAGTGGAATGTGTTGGCTCTGAGTATGACATGATAATGAATCAATTTGATGGCATGACTTAAGTTGAAACTTGAACTGGGTAATCTGATAATGAAACTATGTGCCAAGAGTGTGTGATAATAGTTGATTGTTCAATCAAGATTCGCCATCAAGAGAGGGAAGAGCCTTGAGCCTTGGTAGGACATCTATTTCTCAATTCCATAAACCGGTAAGCTCCATTTTTTTTATAGGACCTGAAGGCGTGATCGCAGCATCAAAAAGAAAGTCTGAATTTTCTACGGAAGCCGAAGCAGTTTTTGTGCACAACTAGAACTTGCCCGGTTAGTCCTGCTAAGACAATTCACTCTAGAGGCTAGGAGGTGATCATAGGCCCTTGTTTTGATAAGTCCACAAATTGCCTAAATGAAAGATCCAACCAAATGAAATAAATGCTCCCTTTGATCCAAATACTTTGAGCCTAAAATTAGATCATTTCTTTCTGAACCCCAAACTCACCTTCCCATAATCTACTATGTTGGCCCTGGTCCCTCCGTGGACATGTGCACCTCGACTTAGGCCAAAAGCCTAAGTTGAGGGTGACTAATGTAAAAAGTAACTTCAATCTTTGCCCTGACCCGATATCGGGTATTGTGCACCTTAACCAATGGAAAATCCATAAGTTAAGGATGGCTATGAAAGAGGAAACCGAAAGAAAAATAGGTATGAAAAGAGTTTGGTGTTGAAAATAAAAAAAAAGAAAGAAAAGAGAGGAATGGATGTGACTTGTTGAAAGCTAAAGAAAAAGAATCAAACGCAAGAAAGAGATAAAAGTGAAAAATAAAAAGATCTACAAAGTCTAAAGTCACATCCATGGTTGAAGAAAATCAAGGGAAAGAAGGTAAAATGGTAGGATGACAAAAATAAGGCAGAAAGAGGTTGAAAGCCTAGTGTAATGGCAAGGAGGGAAGAAAGTCACTAAGAAGTACCCAAATGTACCACACCTGGCCCTGAGCCTACGTTACAAGCCAAGAAAGTCCTATAGTGATCCTAGAGTCTAGTTTGGAGAGTCTAACCAGTGAAAATAAGGGCAAGCCTATGGTACTGAGCACTAACTGTACTTGAAGTTATTTCTGAGTGTGAGTGTTGAATGAATCCTTGTACTCAAAGTCATAGTCATTGTGTAAAAGAAAAGGGATTTCGTTTAAAGTAAGGGCACTAGTTGCATTGTTGGAAAGTTGGTACTTTGGTGATAGTAAAACCATGTATGTTGTGTGTTGGTTGGTTGATCGTTGTCATGGTTTGATCCGCATGAATTAGCTTGTCGAGTCTAAGAGAACAAATTTTGCACTTGGAAAGTGAGTGGGATAGAGAGCCATGTGATTGCTTGTGCTTGAAATGCGTGTTTCTATACAAGTGTCGTTTAGAGTCTTAGTGCGTCTCTTGAGGACAAACAATGAATTTAAGTTGAGGGTGTTGATATACCGTGAGTTTACGGTATTTCTAATACATTTCACTTACAAGTTGTGTGTGTCTAGGGCATTTTTTTATTTGTTTTTATGTGTTTTTATCATATTTTGCAGGAAAGATGTTCAGGCGCGGAAGGAAAGAGACAGCTGAAAGAAATGCAGAAAAGGGCATCTACGGAGGTGATCTACGGACCGTAGATCCATTGACGCTCCGTAGATGGTGGTCGTAGATCAACAGGCAAGGCATGGAAGGCAAACCAGGGAAATCTGACTAAGTGTGGAACCACGGTGACCATTGACGATCCGTAGATTGATCTACGGACCGTACTGTTGATCCGTAGATTGATACTGCGAGGGTTCCAGTACCTGATTTTTGAAGATTCTAAGTATGGAGCTACGTAGAGGGATTAACGGACCGTAGATCGATCTACGGTCTGTACTGCAGTTCCATCGTTTGCTTCAGAGAAGCTGATTTTTGGAAGCAGAAATATTTTCTAAGTTCTGGCTAACGGAAGGGACTCACGGACCGTAGATCCATTGACGGTCCGTGAGTCAGTCTCATGGAATGAAGACGTGTTCCTGAACAAACTTTCCTTATTTTGTTTCCCTTTTAATTTAGGACTTGTTTTCTATAAATAGGGTATGTAAACCTCATTTTTGGGGTGTTGGAGATTATTACTTTTGTTCTAGTTCTTGACTTGGGAGATTAACTTGCAACTTTAGAAATTCGTAATTTCATAAGTTTGTTTCGAAGATTTTGGTGGTGCAATTCAAATTGAATTTCTGGGTTTATTATTCTTCTTACGTAAGTTCATAATTCTTTCATCTAAAACAATGAATTGTGTTCATATGATTATGGGTAACTAAACTCCACAACTAGGGTTGTGGGAACCATGAGCGATTAACAAAGTATGAATAATAAATAAGCAATTCTTGAATAGTGTGGTGCATGCATTGATAATTCTTTCATTTAGAAGTCTTTTAGCTGTTGCAAAAATTAGAACTCGCCTTGTTGCTACTTGCCGGACCAAGGAGGTAATCAACAAGAACAAAATTGTCAACATAGATTTAGTGTGATACTATCTAATAGGCTAGTGTCAATTGGTGCGAAGTAATAACTAAGCCAAACATCGATTATGATGTCTAATATGAGGTAAAGGTAAGGGTTAGTAAATGATACACACGTAGCCGGACCAAGGTGCGGGGTGAAA
>JAJOOD010020256.1:0-16692 GCA_029582525.1 Solanum tacnaense | reverse complement strand
ACACTATTACTAGTATCAAATGACCTTCTACTTTTTACAAATAGCAAGAAAGAAAGTGTGATACACCATTCTTTGGTTTGCATTTAGCAATCCTAATGTATTCACATGCAAGTGTAGCCAATCCGGTCGAACCCTTGAATAATCTAACAAGATAGATAAAATGGAAATAGTATTAAATTTGGTATGTTCGGTAAAACTTATGAACGATTGAATAATATGCAAGTTTTGTTAATTTGATAGATATTGTGAGCAAATAATTAACAAGATAGAAAGAATGAAGATATATAATATCTTGTTTTACTTGTCCGACAAAACTTGTGAATAATTAAACAACACAAACAAGTTTTGTCAATTGATAGAACCAAAAACTTGTAAATACTTAAACGAGTACAAGTTCTACTCATCTGAGAGAATTGAGAATAATTTTTATTAAAATTACGTCTCACCCAACATATAGAAATAACAATAGGCGGGGTATTTCAGTCCTAATAGGTGGTATCAAAGCTAGATTCAAGTTGGAGTCGAGCTAAAAATGGGTGATCATCTTAGCGGGTTCAGTTCTAGCCACAACCTATTTGACGATAATGAAGATTTTTTGTGGAGAAATATTTCCAAAGAGGTTCTCTGTGTCGTGACATAGATTTGATGGAGAAGATTTTGAAGAGGGGATATAGCTATTGAAGATTGTGTGAAACAAATGAAGCAAATTTATTTTGTCAGAAATTCAGGCCAAAAGGAAAATTTGTTGGGTAGTTGCCTTGAGTTTCTTACCATAAATATGTTTTCTTTTTCCTAAAAGAAAAACATAAAGTCTCCATATTTGTCTAGTTCTTTTCTTGTAGGAAGAGGTTGGGACTCTATAAATAGAGACTCGTTTCACAATATAGTCCTAGTGGATTTAAGAGTTTTGTGTAGGGGAAGAATGTGTGAGACACAAGTGTTACGTTAACACTTGTGTGAACCTCTTTGTATTCCGTGTGAATTGTGTGAGGTTATTCCTCTTTATATTTTGTACTCGCTTTAATATAGTGAATTGTTCATCTTCTCTTGTGGACGTATGTTGATTGACCGAACCACATTGATGTTTGTACCTCACTACAACAAAAAGGCTTATTAAAGACCAAAATATTGTTACAAGTTATAAATATGGTCCCTAAAATATACCTATAAGGATAATATTATTTACTAGTCCCTAATTGACTATATTATTTTCTAAAAACAAAATAAGTCGTCCCTAAGTCAAAAATTTCAGCGGGAAATTAAAAGGGAAGAACGGGAACAAGAAGTGAAATACTAAAAGGCACAAAAATAATTTCTCTCTCTATAGTAATAACCTAAAACCCCCAAATCCATTGATAAAGGTTCAGTTATTTCTGTCTCTCTCTAGCAATCTGCCAAAATCACTAAAGTCTCTTTCATTTTTTTTCTCTTGCTCTATCAAACACGCACAGAAGTCTACGAAATCTTGAAGCTTGAATGCATTATTGACAGCAAAATCTCCTAAATCATTAAGCTTGAAGGCATTATTGGGAGCAAAACGATTCATCTACCACTTGTATCTACATCTAAGGTAATTTTATTCCTCCTAATTCATCTCCCCTTTCTTCTTTTTCTGTAAAATCTTTCATTTTTCTTTCTTGATAATTGAATACTCGTTGTTATTGTGTTAGGACGAAAAATGCTAGTTTTGTCGGCAATGTTGGGCTTAGGTTCAAAGAGGAGATATTTGAGAGTTTATTTAACGATTTTCTCTGTTAGGGTTTCATAATTTTGCTGCCACAAAATTTTGGTAAGGCTGGCATAGCAATTTTTTTCTATCAGGTGATTAATTAGTTGAATATTTTTTTCATTAGTGTCTTTAATTTCATTTCCCAGTTTATATGCTTTGATTTTGAATGATTCTTTTTATTGTATTACCATTGTATTCAATTTTAAAGTATAATCTGACAGTAAAAAGATTAGACGAGAAAGAAATAAAATTGTTAATGAGCTTTATTAAAGCATTTGAATTTTTTTTATGTGTCTATGAGTTGCTTGAGGATTAGACAAGAAAGAAACAAAATTGTTAATGAACTTTGTTAAAGCATCTGAAATATTCAGTAGCATTCTAGTTTAATTTTACTTTCTCTTTTTCAATTTTTTGCAATTTCTTGAACAACATCGACTCGAAACTAGATGACAATCTTTGCTTTCAGCCAATATTGTGAATATCAAGTTATTTTGTGATATATACAGTTTTCATGAGTTGAATAGTTGAGTCCAGAATCCTTGAGCAAAATGCACTTTAAGAAAGTTGTTAAGAAGTAGTAGTATTATTAATTACTATGAGTGAAATTGATTTCTCTCAACACTCTATTGATTGAAGTTCGTAAAATTTAGTTTGAGTAACTTCTATTCCTACATACTTTTGATCAATTTAGTGTATTTTTTATTGGATTAAAGTTAAGTTATCCCAAGAACATTAAAAGTATGTGTGTCATATAATATACTTCATAGTAGTTACCTTTTTTTTGGTGTTTCAAATGTTATTTGAATTGTTCTTTTCTACTAAAACTATGGCTGCATAATGGTTTCTAAAGTTACTACTTGAAAATTCATGGTTATTTGTCATTGTTGTTTTGTGGTTCTTGATTTCAATTAGATTCTAAATGTTTACTGAAATTACTTGGATCCTCATGTAGTTTGATAAAAAAAAATTGTTGGAGAAGTGAGTTTAGCTTTGTGAAACAGGAAAAAGGTCATTAGTTCACGTGGATGAAAAATTAAACTTTAGATCCATTAAGTTTAACTCGTAGTGTGTAGTGTTCTTAACTATTTTGATTGAGTTGAAATGTTTTTCATAGCTCATTGTAGCCTTGAAACATAAATTTATGAATAATATTTTAGCATACTGTCATAAATAGATCTAATATGAAAGAATTTAATAAATCAACAAATCAATATTGTCTCATCGTTGTTTTTCTTGATGAATCTAGACATGTCGTCTTTATTTGAAGTTCACTAGTAGTTTTAGGATTATGCATTTGTTAAGACCTTTGAGTTTTATTATATATAGCAACATATATTCAATTAAAAGAAAAAGATGTTATTAGTTCATTTTACATATATATTTTTTTATCATTAGGATGATTTGGCATGTTTAATAGAAACTAATGTTCATCTTAGTAAATTTGTTATCTTAAATTATTATTCATCTAACTCTTATATATAATCAAAGGTTATGGCACCGAGTAAGCAATGGATGCAACTTGTTGATGATCGACTTAATGAGGCCTACTTTATCGGGGTGGAAATTTTTTTGAATTGTGCTTTTCAAAGAACAGGAGAAATATATGAAATATGATGTCCGTGTGTCAAATGTTGTAATACCACATTAGGAACACGTGAGACAGTCAGAACACACTTGAAAGTATATGGAATAATTAAAAATTATACATTTTGGTATCATCATGGGGAAGTCTTAGGTGAGCCAGAATCAGAATGTGAAGATAAAGATGATAATGAAGTAGAAAATTGTGAAAATGAGGATGAAATACGAAATTTTTTGAGAGATTTCTATCCTAGTCAATATGGACACACTGCGGATGTTGATTGTAATGATTCACATGAAGAGGAACCAAATGTTGAAGCAAAAAAGTTTTATAGCCTATTGGGAGACTTTGAGAAGCCACTTTATCAAGGTTCAAAAATTTCAAAACTTTCAACTTTGATTAAGTTGCTTCACATAAAAAGTATGGGTCTTTGGAGTAATGAGTCATTTACAATGTTGTTAAAAATGTTAAAAGAGGAATTGTTGCCAGATGAAGCCGATTTACCGAATACATACTATGGGGCAAAGAAGGTAATTCAAAATCTTGGGCTTTCCTACGAAAGGATTGATGTTTGTAGAAATGATTGCATGTTATATTGGAAGGAGGATAAATTACTTGATGCTTGTAAAGTTTGTGGCGAATCCAGATGGAAAGTCGATAAACGTGACGGGGAAGCAAAGAACAAAAAGGGTAAAAAGATAGCATCAAAGAATTTACGTTATTTTCCATTAAAGCCTAGGATTCAAAGGTTATTTATGTCTTCCAAGATATCTTCTCTAATGACATGGCATCATGCTGAATGAGTTGATGATGGAATAATGAGGCACCCAGCTGATTCAATGGCACAGAAATCATTTGATGAACTTCATCCTTCATTTGCAGCCGAGCCTCGTAATGTTCGACTTGGACTTGCGAGTGATGGTTTTCAACCATTTTGGAATGCAAAAACCTCATATAGTATTTGGCCGGTGGTACTTATTCCTTATAACTTACCACCTTGGTTGTTTATGAAGCAACAAAACTTTATCATGTCCATGCTTATTCCTGGTCGAGATGGTCCAGGTGATGCAATTGACATATAACTTTAACCCTTAATAGAAGAATTGAAGGAGTTATGGGATATTGGTATTGAGACCTTTGATGCATCAACCAAACAGAATTTTAAGCTACATTCTTCTTTGTTATGGACCATCAATGACTGTCCAGCATATGAAAATTTATTTGGATGGAGTACCAAAGGAAAATTGGCATTCCCATGTTGCAACAAAGATACTTCCTCAATAAGATTGGCCAATTGTAAGAAATGTTTTATGGGTCATCAACGTTATCTTCCTCTTAATCATAAATGGAGGAATGGTAAGAAGACATTTGATGGAACATAAGAGAAAAGGCTCCCACCCAAAAAACGTTCTGGTATTAAGATTCTTCATCAAGTTCATGATCTTGAAGGGTTACAGTTAACAAAGGAACCAAAGAAAAGAATCAAAATATCACATGATAGTCAAAAAGATAATTGGAACAAGAAGAGTATCTTTTTTGAACTTCCATATTGGGAGTCTCTTTTGTTGCGACATAATTTGGATGTTATGCATACTGAGAAAAATATATGTGATAATATTTTGGGGACAATTATGAATGCCAAAGGAAAGACCAAGGACACTATTAAAACTCGGCTAGATTTGAAAGAAATGAATAAAAGGCCGGAGTTGCACCCTATTCAGAAAGGTGAAAAATATGAAGTTCCAACTGCATGTTACACCTAATCTCCACAAGAAAAGCACAATTTCTGCCTATTTTTGAAGAATTTAAAGGTTCCAGATGGATTTTCATCCAATATTTCTCAGTGTGTTAACTTGAAAGATCACAAAATTTCTGGTTTAAAGAGTCATGATTGTCATGTTCTTCTCCAACATTTACTCCCTCTTGCACTACGTGGTATGTTGTCCAAAGAAGTGTGTGTACCACTAATTGAATTGTCTTTATTTTTAAATATGGTTGGAGCTAAGTCATTAAGGATTGATGACTTGGAGCAGGTTGAGGCTCAAATTTCTGTAACTCTTTGCAAGTTAGAAAAGGTATTTCCTCCTTCATTTTTTGATGTCATGGTGCACTTGCTTATTCACTTAGTTAATGAAGATATGCTTGGTGGACCTGTCCAGTATCAATGGATGTATCCCATAGAACAATGGTTATATTTTTTTAAATCTCTCATGGTAATAGGGCTTGGCCAGAAGGTTGTATTGCAGAGGGTTACATTGCAAATGAATGTATGAATTTATGTTCAAGATATCTGCATACAATTGACACAAAATTTAATAGGCTAGAACGGAACTATGATGGTGGTCTGAAAAAATCTAATGGAGGATTATCTCTATTTTGTCAATATGGAAAACATTGGGGGATCCAAAACAACGTGATCTTGAAGCAAATGAATTAGAGCAAGCACATATATACATACTGAAGAATTGCGATGAAGTTCTACCATTTCTAGAGTATGATTTTTTTCTACATATCATACTTCATTGCCTTGTTTCTTTAGGATTATTTTTTTGTATGACATTTGTGGTTCAATTTAAATTTGTAGAGAGTTTGCACAAATTCATGTAGATTCTACTCAACACTTGTCTGATGATGAATGGAACAAACAATTTATTGAATGGTTTCAAGATAAGGTGAGTAATATATACACATCAAATTTGGAAATCTAATATTGAGTTACTCATTTAAAAGTGATCAATTTTATCTTGTTGATAGGTTGCACAATTGCATAAAGAAGATGATAGTCAGATCATGGAAGATCTCCTCGCACTTTCACGTGGTCCTACTAAATATGTATTACATTATAATGGCTACATTGTCAATGGATATAGATTCCATGCTGAAGATTATGATAAAAAATTAAGGATTCAAAATTGTGGTGTGGTTGTCGTTGGTGAAACTGATAAACATAGTGAGAACATTGATTACAATGGAGTTTTAACCGATGTTCTTGAATTGCAATTCACGGGTAGAAGAGTTGTTTTGTTTGAATGCAAATGGTTTGATGCATATGATAAGACAAAATGAGTGAAAATAGATGAGTATGGCATTGTAAGTGTAAATTGGGGGTGATTTTTAAAATAAATTGGCCTTTTGTATTAGCTGATCAATCCTCTCAAGTATTTTTTGCTAATGATAATTTCAATAGAGGTTGGTGTGTAGCGAGAAAGGTACAACCTTGTGATTCCTATGAAATTGTGCAACAAAAGGATAATGAATTTGAAGATTTAGAAAATTCTTCACAAAATAAACGAAAAAGAATGATTGAGGTGACGTATCTCCTTAAGCTTTAGCATATTCATTATTATACATTTTGATATAATTTTTGTTAGTACATTATTTTTATAGTGTCTTAATTTTTTTTGGCAAGTATATGATTTTTAGAATGTTTTTTCATTTTTTTTGTTAACACATCATCTTTGTTTTTTGGTAGGTTTGATATGAAACCATCAAAGGATGAAAATGAGGTGGCATCTAGGGTGAAAGCTACTACCAAATATGCATATGTGGCACCGGGTGCTGTAGGGAAGGGACGAGGAAGAGGGCTTAAATCTATGTTATCTTTAGGGGTGTCAAGAACCGATATTCCATTTTCTCCATCTACTGATCATGTTATGCAGTACAATCAATTTACTGAAACGAGTATGATTTTTTTTATTTGTGTTATTAATTTGTACGAGGAATTTTAATACTAGTTTTTTATTGTCGCTTTTCTTATACTAGGTGTGGTTGCAAAGGGACGAGGAAAATGTCTTAGATCTATGTCTAATGCTCAAAGAGTGCGACAATGAACAAAAACTACTTGAGTGTTAAGAAAGGACATATTCCATCTTTTTCATCTACTGAGGAACTTATGATTTCTTAAAAAAATTTCTTTTTCAGAATTGAATTTAATTTAATTCAAGTAATTTTACTGATATAATTTTTTGCATTAGGTTTCTCTCAAGGATGGAGAACAACAGATAAAACTGCTTTGGCTCATGAGAAAGAGAGTTTGCATTCTGATATTCCAATTTCTCCTATTGATCAAGTTAAACAGTCTGCCCAAACAATTGAAACAAGTATGCTTTCATTTCTGATATCTATTTAATCACAAGTTTATCATATGTACAAGATTTTCTACCATTTATAAATTATGTAAATGTAGGTTCATGTGCTACTGGAATGGATAAAAAGGTTCGAGGAAGTAACAAGTGCAAAGAAGTTGCATTGCTTGATATTGGACAAAGCTAAAAGTGGCATTTTACAATAATCGAACAGTTGGAAAGAATAGTAATCTATTTTCGAGGCACTTGGGAAAAATAGTTCATGATCGTAATATATGTCCGTTGAGAGTATCATCATGGAAACACATTAAGGAGGAAAAGCTAAATCACATGTGGGCTGTTGTTAAGGTAATTGGATTAAGTATTTCAATTTCTTCTTGGGCTACTCTCTTCTTAATACAATTCTCGCTGCTTAATTAGTGTGCTTATTCATGTTTCAATTTGATACATTGTAGGATAAATTTGATAGTGATGACATGAATAGTCATCGAGATCATGTTTTGGGATGGATGAAAAAGTTATGGAATAAATGGAGAGGTCAATTGCATGAAAAGTATGTGAAAGGTAAGCCTATTCAAGAGGCTCTTAAGAATATGCCTAAGGGGGTAGAAAATAAGCAATGGGAGTGGTTGGTAAAAGAACATTTTACTTCAAAAGATTTTCAGGTTTGACATATAACCTAATTATGTAATTTGTTTCATACTATGATTTCATTTTGATAATTTATTTATAACATTTGAATTTAATGTTGTTACTCAAACATAGACGAGAAGCAATAGAAACGCAATAAATAGAGCTAAGCTGAAGATGCTTCATCATATTGGTAGCAAGCCAATTAGAGAGATTATTTATCAAAAGGTGTTATCATCAAATCTTTTTCAGTCTTAATATTGATGAACCGTTCTTTGACATGTTTACTTTTATGTAAAGGGTGAAAAATATGGCAATCCACCAGATTTAACAACTATCTTTTACAAGACTCGCAAGAAGAATAACACACTTGTTGATTCTGAAACAATCGAGAAGCATGTGCGTTTGGTTAATTGAACATGTTCTTAACATTTAGTTATTATGGGATCTGGAAAAAAAATCTCCTCTATACACTATGTAGGCTCAAATTCAAGAATTGGTGGAGTCTGAACCATCACTTTCTAGCATAGAAATTGTTGAGAAATGCTTTGGACCTCAAAGTTGTAGTCATGTATTTGGCTTTGGAGGTGGAGTAAAAGCAAGAGATTTGAAAGGTGGGACTTCCTCAAAAGCTGAATTGTTGGCTGAGCTACGTTCAACTCAAAAGGAAAATCAGTCTTTTAAGGATTGCATGTCTAACTTTCAAAATGAGATGAAAGAACTGAAGCAATTGAAAGATTTTTTTTAGCGCAACACCCTAATTATCAACTTCCAATTCAAGAGAATGACTATTCGGAACCTTGATTATACTATGTGAGTAAAAACTTACTTGAAACATCAATTTATTGTTCTGGTTCTGCGTAGCAAAGCTATTAATTGCTGGTTGTTTTATCTTAATGTTGACACCCACTTTTGACCCTCCCTGACAATAATTAACTTTCGAGCTTCTCTAATTTTCAACGATTCGGAATAATTAATTTGTAAAAATTCAAAACAGCTTAAAGTGATTTTAGTACCTTGTATAATTTTGAAAGTTACACATGGCTCTATATAATTATGTACGTAATTAGTATATTTTATAAATGCTCAAAAATCATGTCAAAAGATTATTTTTTTTTGCTGCATTAAAATAAATATTTTTATTAATCTAGTTTTACTTTGAATTTCGGTTGTAATTTTGAGCTAATTAGTTTATATGTAAATAGATTCTTTTATAATTAAGTTAATTATTTTATTTCGTTAAAATTAAAGAGCTCATGAATTAATTATATTAATCCGTACTTTTCAAATTCCAGCCGATCTTATTGGTTACATCTTTAATCTTCAGTTGGTTTTAATTTAGATTGGTATGGCCTATTTTAAGTCATTTCTATCTTGATGAATTTTTAAAGACCAAAATGTTGGGCTTCCTTCCATTTCCTCCAGACGATCCAAATGCTCAACCCCCCCGTAACCATTCTAATTCCAATTGCTAGTTACAGCAGCCCACTTTTCCTGAACCGACCCAGCCCATCCCTTTTCCCCTTTGACCCGGCCCACTCTTCCTTCAACAAAGAACCCAACATACAATACATACAACAGAAGCGTGCAATATAGCACGAACCCACCCCTACGCGCCTCTTGTTTTTTTTCTCGCGTGAAGGTACCGAAGAAACCCAGGACCTCTAACGTCTTCCTCGCTGCAACAGCAGCGAAAAAGCACCTGCCAGCACGCATTTTCGTCCTTGCCAGCGCGAGATGAAGACACGTCGGGCAGCAGGTACAATGGAATCGATCCCAAGCGTCGATTTTGCCCCTTTCCTTTTTCGGAATGGGCAGAAATCCCAGAAAAAAGATGTTTGGCTTCAATGGTGAAAGAAGTTTTGAGTTTTGAATTTCGAAGGGCTTTGAATCCGAATTTTTGATCCATTTTCCCCCCATTTCCTAACCCTATTCTCCCTCCTATATATGTTGTTGTTGTTCACTGGGGATAAAAAAATAAAATTGGGGGAGGAAACGAAAAAAGAAGAAGAAAAGATTTGAGTTGGAAAAAGGTTGGAAAAAAGAGGTTGGCATTTTTAGTAGAAAATACTACGGAGAATTTAGTTTGCGAAAGGAAAGAAGTGAGAGCTAGATATAGAAATCAGAAAGAATCACACGAGAGAACAAATGGTAGGATCGATTTTGAACTGAGTTTCACTCCCTTACTCTCTTCGTTGCTCTTTCGAGTTCGTGGAGGTTTAGAGTCGGTGGTGGAAGTCAGTTTCTCGCTCGTTGCCGTCCCCGTCGCTGCATCGGAAAAGGTAATGTCCTCGTCTTATTATTTCTCCTTCAATGTAGCGTTCTTCTGATTTACGGGAAATAATCATAGATAGTCTTTGATGAAGTCTCTTTGGGTGATTAAGGTGTCAATCTTTTTGGGTCTGTTGGTTCTATAGAGTACCTTAGGACTAGTTAAATCCTTGCCTCATTTTTCGCCTTGAATAGTTCGATATTTATTTGATTTTCGGTTTGAGAATGCTAGTTGTGTAGTCCTGTTCCTTCACTGTTTCGTTTTGTTCAACATAGTTTTATGCTCATTATTTTGAGTGCATTAGCGGTACAGTTCTACTTCTCCACTATTCGTTTATGCTCTTGGTTGTCTTCTCTATCGTTTTGAACTTCCATAAGTTTGCCTAATTTTGTAGTATCTATCTCTGTTCTTGCAACGGGAATGTCTTCTTTGTCTTGTGTATTTCAGCTAGCAGTTATATTGGTGGTCCACCATAATCTTGTTTGGATTTGGCTCCCTTGCTTATTGTTAGTTCGTCTCTAAAATGTGTCTTTTTCCTTTATACGTTGGGCTGCTTTGATTTTCGAAATGAGGTTTTAAAAATAATAATCTGTTTCTTGCCTTTTCTTTCCAAGCATATCATCTGTTTCTTGTCTCATTTGGCCGCTAATTTGATTAAGAAAACTCCTAAGTAGCATGCTCAATAACATAAAAACAGCTTTCATCATTGCTTGCCCACTCTTTACCTAGAATTTGATCCCTCCGTAAGTGATTAATTTCGTTTGTTGCGTTAGAATGTCAAGGTGATAGTGTCTTAGAAACATTGTGAATGATTACTTGTTCTGCATTGCTAGTTTCCTTGTAGGAATTGAGTCGATAATTAAAAGTGGTTATTTAGAGTTAGAGTTTGACAAAATTTCAATTGGTCGGTTCATACTCAAATCAGTATATTGTCTGTTTATTTTGAATGCATGCTCATGTATGGAAAATGTGTTAAAAGTCTGGTGTATTATTTTGATTTTGCTTGCTGCCATCTCTTATCAAATTCCAAGGGATAGAAATGTTTAGTCCCTTTTTAGTGATGGATTGAGAAACGTGTCTCTGCATGTTTCCTTCAAAAGGACTATTTGTCAATTTGCACTTTCTTAGGCTATACACATATTATTAGTTTATCTCTTTTGGGATTCATTCATCCGCCTTGTGCTCCTTGTCTTTTATTTTGGTTAAACTTGTCCGTCGGTTTTGTTTCATTTACCGTAAAAAAATAATTTTTGAATTTAGTTCATTTTAATCTATGATTGTATGTTTACTACTATCTATGGGATATAAATATATGTATGTGAAACATTTGTTTTCTCTATGCTTACTTATTAATCGTGTCAATATGCAGACCCATATGAATACAGCACCTCAATCTCCTAACATTATAATAATAACATTAATTCATGCCTAACAATTACACTTCCAACCCATTTCCAATTTTAACACATCATTATTCAGTGGTCAACAATGTTTGTCCCAATTTGCCATCAGCTTTCACGTGGAAGCAATTATTATACATATGTCCTTCAAATTTCATTTTATAATATAATAATATATATTCCTATCAACTATCAATATATACAATACAACATTAGAGCTTGTCGAATTCTAATCCTAATAAATGTTTTTTTTTTCTCACTGTGATGATTAGGCGGTAGTCATTTTTACTCTCCTTTAGTTTCTTATATTAAGTCATGTGGGTTGTTACTCATAAGTTTACTTGTTTTTTGTTGCATGTGAAATTCGCCCGAGTTTATTGTGAACTCTCATCATTCCCTTTGCATTTCGAGAGAACCATAAAGGCTCAAATTCCACCTTCATCGAGTCTACCAATCCATAAAAATCGATGTACAGATCCCGAAGCCGAAAGAAAAGCGGAACAGATTGGGAGTTGAAAAAGATTGGGCCAAAAGCCCGCCTCTATTTATTCCGAGTTATATTTTGTTATTTTGGGCCTAAGCCCCCTCGTCGTTATTTATTATTATTGCGTTAGTTCTTAGGACAGGTGAAAACTTGGGCCAATGGCCCAAAGGAAATTATTTCTTTTAATTTTGGATAGGTGCCACTCAAATGGGCCTTTGGCCTAAAACGAAATAGGCCCAAGTACTGGTCCAGGCGGACAGGAAAATCAGATTTGGGCCCAAGTGTCTCTCCTTCTCTATTTTTATCGTGTTTATTTACTTATCAATATGTGCCGCTAATCTTAAGGTCGAAAAATTCAAATCCCCGAAAGACATCCATTTTGAATTAATTACTCAACCAAATTATTCATCTCTTATTTTAACTTAAAAATAAATAAATAATTTTACAAAAAGGCCCCACTTAGGTAATATCCCAATATTTCCCCTTTTCTCCTTTAAAATAGTTTCAACTACAAAATAGTTCAAATTTGCAAGTCGAGTTAAATTAAAATTATTTTAGCCAAATAAGTTAATCGTCGGATAACTGCATTAGCGAATATTCTAGGTGTTTTAAAAACCTTCCTAGAATATTAATAGGAACCCCGAACCCCCTTTAAGATTTTCACTAGATTCCTGTTTTAATCTATTGGAAATAGTTTTTCTTGATTTTTCTCAAAAATTAAGTGGCGACTCTAAATCGGTCCAAAATATATTTTTAAATAAAACACTTAAAATATGTTTGCACGTTTGATAAATTTTAGAATGATAAATAGTCTATAAATTTGGATCACTATTGAATAGTCGTAACCTCATTCTAATGGAGAAAATATTGCGAAGAGCTCTGTCAATATCAAATTCTTCTAATTTGTGCTTCTCCAAAGCTAATGAATCTGCCATATTCTGTGGTTTCTGGTGGCTTTTCCTTCTTCCACACAAGTCTTGAATATTAGATTATTCTAGTTTCTGCTTCTGATAACATTTGTAAAAAGATCCAACAAATAATTTTTGGCGGTTTTTACTTCTTGAGCATCAAAGGTGAAACGGTGGTGACTATTCCAGTAATCTAAATCTTGAGCAGCAAAGTTCTTGCAGCAAGCTGAAGCTTGAAGATGCCCATCTTTGAGCTTCCCACTGTCAAAACTATCCCCCTGAAGTCTTTACATAAGCCACTACATATTTTTCTACCATCGTAGGGTCTTCCCCAGTGTTTCTTGTGCTCTCCCCCATCTTGGATCCCTTACTATGTTCACATTTGGAGCCTAAAATGTCGTTCCCTTTAGTTCACCTGCATTGTACACTGCTCTTGCTTCTCTAGAAATTTCCTACTTTAAGTACAACATCTTATAATACTAGCTATTTAATGCATTCCTTCGAATTTCTGTATTTGCCATGCAATTATCTGTTGGATATTTTTACAAATGTAATCGATCAAATACCAAAAGGTAATTTCAATGATCGAGTGATCACACTAAGAAAAATTGTTTCTCAAATCAATTTCTCTTGAGTCGTTCAGAGTGGCTTCGAGTAAGGTGTAAGTCCTATGTTTATGAAAAGTTGAATATCTACATTGTCCTAGTTGTATCAGTGAGAGTGAAAATGTAATCGTATACAGTACATGTAGTGGTTCCTCTTTTTGTGAATACATTTAAACTTTCCCTCCTGTTTAGAACATGTACAATGTAATGCTATATTTTTTCAGCACACTAACTCGTGATAGAATTTTACAGAGAAAATGGACTTTTGGCTATTTAAGGATTTTCAAGTGATGATAACAAACTCATTTAGAACATGTAAGCTCTTCTTCCTCTCTTAACTTTAACATTTTGACTAAGTTTTTTTTCTTGTAAATTTTCGTTTGCGATTACAGTTTACTCGTCATAATATAAGTAATTCTTGATGTTTTACTGTACAATCGTCATAGCAACATTAAGCTGACTGGAAACTCATACTATTTTATGACAATATGTTTCTAACTTGTGTAGTTATCGAGTACCTCATATGATGATATTAGTTAGTATGACGTTAGGAAGAGTTAAGAAATTGAACTTACTATAAGTGTTAGAAAGACGGAGAAGAAATTGATTAACCAAAGAAATGATATCATGAGTTAACAACAGTTGTTTCTTCCTGTTTCCAACTTGTTTGGTCTATACATTTTGGTTAGAATCTGTCTCATTTCTTGTGTGTGCCCCTTGTGGTGGTGTCCCTCAATTTGTGGTGGCCTCTTCCCTGTTTTCCATTTGATGCTCCTGCATGTTTAGGTTAGCATAATTTTTTTTATTAGAGTTAGATGTTGTATCTACTTGTCGTGTTGCTTTTTGGTGATGCTGTCCTGTCATCCTGTTTTGTGGTGAAGTTGGCCTCCAGACTGTTTTCTGCACTTTGTCTTCCTGTTGCTTGTTGTGTTTTCTCTTTTGTGTTTTCATCCTTCTTCTTGTTGTTGGTCTGCTTGCTCTTGGTTTCTGAAGTTCCTGTTTGTTAGATGATGATCCTCCTCCTTGTCCTTTGCCTTGTTCTGTTTATTGGCATCTTCTTTTTGTATCTGCTCACCTTTGTTTTTATTCTTTTTCTTATCCTCCAGTTCTCTTTTTTTCCTGAAAGTTGTATAAATATCAGAATTTATAGGGTGAATTCTGATATTTCAGGCTATCTCACTTAGTTCAAGCACCCCAACTATTATAAGGAAACATGCCAGCAAATAAACAAACATGCCAGCAAGCTTAATTGTGCAGCATAACACATCTGTTTACTAAGTGATATACTCGCATTACAATTAAGATATGAAAGACAACTCATTCATTGCTTCTCTTTGGTTGTATCTCTTCTACTTATATAGATAGGTATTAGGCTGGAGAGCTCTTTGCACCACTACTTGCTGGAAAAGGTACTAGCACAGGTGGTCCTTGCTTCGCATTTTGGACCACATATTGGTCCAAGTATTTAGGGGGTTGTTTACCCCTGCTTCTGCGGCGTATTGCTCCTCCGTGGTCTTGCGAATTTGTTGCAGATGCCATGGATACCTTTCTCCTTGAGCTTCTTTTCTATAATCTTTAATCACGGCAATATTGTGTTCAACACTTCCTAAAATAAAATAGCCTACAAAGTTCCAACTGTTGCAGTAATTAGTGTTGCAGCTGCTACCACTATATTGTGTACAACAATTTCCCACAAAAAAATGGCCACCAAAATCTCAATTGTTGCAG
The DNA here is from genome assembly GCA_029582525.1 of Solanum tacnaense. NCBI lineage: Eukaryota > Viridiplantae > Streptophyta > Magnoliopsida > Solanales > Solanaceae > Solanum > Solanum tacnaense. The sequence goes on along the minus strand of JAJOOD010020256.1, from coordinate 1,269 downwards.
CAATTAGTGTTACAGCTGCTGCAGAAATTGTTATTTAATTTAATCACATCTTTCTGTTTATCTTTATATATAGGTCTTCTAAATGAAAGTTTTATTTCTTTTACAGATTTTGGATGCTGAAATTTGCAAAAAGCCGATGTTAAACAACATGTAGATTGACCCTTTTTTGTTGGGAAAGTGAAGGCAACTTTGGATTATAGTTTAAGGCTAGTATATGATTTTTTTGCTAAGCGTTCATGATCACAATGTTGTTACTAGCTTACCTCATTGTTGTATATAGTCAGATGTCTTATACTCACCTTATTTTGTAATTACATTATATATTATATATGAAAGCGACAAGTTTATATTAATTATCGTATTTTCTAGGTGCAAATGCAATGTGATTTAAGGACTAGATTGTAAATCCTTAAAATCCTTTTGAGTAGGAAATCTGTAATGGTTGCGAAATGATTTATGGATCACCTTCAAAATGGTCCCGAAATGATTTAGGGACCAGCTTAAAAGTTTTCATAAATTGATTTATATATGAGCTAAAAACTGGTCTCAAAATGATTATGGACCAGCATAGAAGTCGACCCAAAATGATATATGGACTAGTTAGAATCTAGTCGCAAAATGATTTAACGACCATAATTTCAATTACAATATGTGCGAATAGGTACCAGATATATGGTCCCTAAATGTATTTTAGGGACCAGTATTATACTAGTCCCGAAAAAGAATCAGCGACCGTCCCGATAATCTCGTCCCTAAAAGTCCTTAGCGACTAAGGCTATAAGGACAAGTGCAGCTGGTCGCTATTGTCCTTTTTGGGACCAGATTCTTACTTATAGCGACCAGTTTTCCCTTCGCTATTGGGCAGTTTTCTTGTAGTACCTCTTGATATATTTCTCGTTTGTCGTCTTTAGGGGCGGCTCAACGTAGTTGGGGCCTAAAGCGAAATTTCAATTCGAGGCCTAAAATATAAACAAACTTCGTATACACATTTATTCAAAATTTATTTCTATAAGCAATAAGTTGTCAAATATTGAATAAAGATAAGAGTTAGAACCATAAAATCTCATGAAGTTGATGACTTGGTAGACCCTATTTTAATATGCTTGTTGTAATGCTTGAAGCTAAAATTTAAAAATAAATATAAAAGAATTTATAATTCACTTTGTTCAACCCTTTTCATTATTAATTCTTATTTATAACAAAGTACAAAAGATGTTAAAGTGGGTAAAATAATATATTTTTAAAATATTATACTTTTAATCATAAATA
>JAJOOD010020255.1:0-12124 GCA_029582525.1 Solanum tacnaense | reverse complement strand
CATTCATTCGTGAAAATCATTAGCTACGATTAGCTTTAGCACATTTGAACTTAACCACTAATTTACACGCCCACTCCATTCGGACACGACCCCAACCCTTGGTTGGGTTATTATACTATTGCACAATCGTAGACACTTGCATCGGAAGTTGTGTTGTTGATTATTGATGAGTCCACAATTTGGACTCATTTAGGACTTTATTTTAATGGAAATAGTGTCCTTCAATGCTTGTTTTATCTCAATACCTAATTAAAATGGTGAAGTTTCAGGTAATTGATGTTTTAGTGGAAGCATGGACAGTTAGGCGCAAAACAGAGCAAATAGGGCTGAAAAGAACAAGAAATGGAATCATGCGGATCGCCGAGTTTAACTTGGTGAGTCGCTGAAACGACATGAATCGCCTTTCGTTCTAGTACTTGAAGCTATGAAGGAAGTGGATCAAAAGGAGAGGAAAAGAGCTGTCGGAGAGTCGCCGATCAGTTCCGCGAAGCAGTACTGTACCGCCCAATAATATATAATGCAAGGATGCAAAAGGGAATACACTAAAGGCGATGAGCTCACCAAAAGGCGGATCGCCGAGTTCATCGGCGATCTCTACTGATATCACAGAAATATCCTCCGCATCACAATCTGTGGAAAATATAAATACTAATTAGAATTAGAGATGTAGTGTGGAACAATTATTATTATTATTTGCACTTTAGAATATATTCTAGCTAATACTTTTCTCTCAAGTTTAGAGAGGGTTTTGTGGAGACTTGAAGAAAGGAGTTCTTCTTCCCCAAGTTGGAAGTTGGTCTTCTCTATTTACTTTCCTTTGCCTAATTCAAGGTTAAATTGCTTATACCCAGTTGATTTTATTATTATGTTAGGTATAATTTCTTATTTCTTGATGTGTGGCTAAAAACCCCTATTCTTGGGGTGTGATTTAGCAAATATGGTTTGATATTATTGTTCGGTCTTACTTGCTGATAGGTTAGATATATTTTAATGGTGATTTCACCTTGTGGTTGTGGTTTTGATATAAAGGGTTCGTGGTTGCAAATACAAACCAACTCATGTGTTTTCGGCTTGCCCGAGAGGGATGTCGCGAAACCAAAATCACTAGACATATGGCCTAAGGAGTGGGTCGACATGAGGTTCAGTCCGATAGGGTGAGCCCTATTCCCATATCGTAACTCTCAGCTTGAGGGAGTGAGTGGGGTAAGGCGTAGGGTGGTCTTCGTGCGGCATATGGGTGTCCTAGAGGAACACATTTGACACGGGTTAAGTTGCCCGAGAGGGAACTTATTTCCAATTAAAGCTTAGCCTAGTCACAATTATTTTGCAAATTTCATATCGAAAATATGTACCCAACGATTTATATCAATAAATAATGCGGTCACACCCCAAGAACTTCTCTTCATATTTGAATTTTTTCTTTATTTTTGTTATTTTAGCTATACTTGTGACAAACCCCCATTGATATTTGACACTTTGGTGTCACCCCCTTTAATTTACTATGCATTCATTCGTGAAAATCTTTAGCTACAATTAGCTTTAGGACATTTGAACTTAACCACTAATTTACACGCCCACTCCATTTAGACACGACCCCAACCCTAGGTTGGGTTATTATACTATTGCACAATCGTAGACACTTGCATCGGAAGTTGGGTTGTCGATTATGGATGAGTCCATAATTTGGACTCATTTATAGCTTTATTTTAATGGAAATAGTGTACTTGAATGCTTGTTTTGTCTCAATACCTAATTAAAATGCTGAAGTTTCAAGTAATTGATGTTTTAGTGGAAGCATGGACAGTTAGGCGCAAAACAGAGCAAATAGGGCTGAAAAGAAGAAGAAATGGAATCATGCGGATCGCCGAGTTTAAATTGGCGAGTCGCTGAAACGACATGAATCGCCCTTTGTTCTAGTACGCGAAGCCTTGAAGGAAATAGATCAAAAGGCGAGGAAAAGAGCTGTCGGAGAGTCGCCGATCAGTTCCGCGAAGCAGTACTGTTCCACCCAATAATCTAGAATACAAGGATGCAAAAGGGAAGACACTGTAGGCGATGAGCTGACCAAAAGGCGGATCGCCGAGTTCATCAGCGATCTCTACTAATATCGCCGAAAAATCCTCCGCATCACAATCTGTGAAAACTATAAATACTAATTAGAATTAGAGATGTAATGTGGAACATTTATTATTATTATTTTCAATTTAGAATATATTCTAGCTAATACTTTTCTCTCAAGTTTAGAGAGGGTTTTGTGGAGACTTGAAGAAAGGAGTTCTTCTTCCCCAAGTTGGAAGTGGGTCTTCTCTATTTACTTTCCTTTGCCTAATTCAAGGTTTAATTTCTTATACCCAGTTGATTTCATTATCATGTTAGGTATAATTTCTTATTTCTTGATGTGTGGCTAAAAACCCCTATTCTTGGGGTGTGATTTAGGAAATATGGGTTGATATTATTGTTGGGTCTTACTTGCTGATAGGTTAGATATATTTTAATGGTGATTCCACCTAGTGGTTGTGGTTTAATCTAAAGGGTTTGTGGTTGCAAATACAAAGCAGCCCATGTGTTTTCGGCTTGCCCGAGAGGGATGTCGCGAAACCAAAATCACTAGACTTATGGCCTAAGGAGTGGGTCGACATGAGGTTCAGCCCGAGAGGGTGAGCCCTAGTTGCATATCGTAACACTCAGCTCGAGGGAGTGAGTGGGGTAAGGCGTAGGCTGGTCGTCATGCGGCATATGGGTGTCCGAGAGGAACGCATTTGAAACGGGGTAAGTTGCCTGAGAGGGAACTTATTTCCATTTAACGCTTAGCCTAGTCACTATTATTTTGCAAATCTCCCATCGAAAGCATGTACCCAACAATTTATCTCAACTTGTATTGCGGTCACATCCCAAGAACCTTTCCCCATACTTGATTTTCTTCTTTATTTTGTTGTTTTAGTACTTGTTACAAAACCTCATTTGATATTCGACACTTTGGTGTCACCCCCTTTAATTTACAATGTATTTTATTGCAAATGTCTTTAACTACGACTAACTTGAATGAAATTCTAATTGGTTATTAATCCTCAAAACCGCTCCCTTGGGACACGACCCCAACCCTCAGTTGGGTTATTATATTATCGACGATCGTAGACACTCATATCGTAGGATAGTGTCGTTGGTCACGATAAGCATCAAAATGGCACCGCTATCTGGGAGTATTGTTATTTGAGAGTTTGTAGTTAATCAGAAATTTTGTTTTTTTAGCTTTAGCTTTACTAACTTAATTTTTAGCTTTGCTTTGCTTTTATGGGTTGAAAACAGAAATTATAAGTGAGGATGTGGGGAATAGTTGCCACACAAACAACCCATTGAACACTGACTTGCACCAAGATGACATTGACAATGCAAATAGTGTTTATGATCCCGCTCCATTTGGTGAGATAGGTGCAATTCGCTTGCCGCAGGGTGGTGGAAACGGAAATTTTGAAGTCACTAGCACAACACTCCATCTCATACATTCAAGGGGCCTACACGGAGGATTGTATCATGAAGACTCACATAAACATATCCAAAGCTTTTTGGACGTATGTGCTCCGTTGTCATTCAAAAATTGGTCGCAAGAAGCCATCAGGCTTCGCTTATTCCCATTGTCACTGACAGGAGCTGCCACTACGTGGTTGTCTGAGCGTCCCAAAAGTTTTATCACATCATGGAAAGAATTAGTCACTGCATTCCACAATATATTCTTTCCCCCTTCAAAAATGATGAAGTTGAGGGACGACATTCAAAATTTCAAACAAAAAGCGAGTGAACCAATTCATAAGTCGTGGATTAGATAAATGAGGTCTCTGCAAAAATGCCCAACACATGGGCTGCCAAGTGAGTTGGTACTCCAATATTTTTACCGAAGTCTTGATTCAGTTAACAAAGGGATAGCTGATCAATTGGTCCAAGGAGGCATAATGCTACAGCCCTTTGAGGTGGCCTCATTTTTCCTAGAATGTATGGCAAGAGTAAATCAAGCTTGGTACACCAAAGAATATCATGTTTCCCCTCTGTGTTTCAGGTTGATGCAAGAGCAACTCGATAAAGAAAAAGAGAGGGATCAAAATATCAAAAAGATGTTGTCTCAGATGGAAGATTTACAAGAGCACATGAAAGGCAACTGTGAAGTATTTCGCGCAGAGATAGGTACTTTATCCGATAACTTGAAATCGGGAAGGAATCAAGGTAGGAACCATAGAAGAAATGAGGAGGGTTTCCACCTGCACTATCAACCGCGGGTTGGAAATCAAGGTTGGAACCACATTAGAGGTGAAGGACCTAGGCGATATTTCCAAGAGTGGACTGAGCATAACGATGATGAAGAATACCAAACTCAATTGAGTGACAGCCTGACGTCAAGGGGGAGTGACAACAGCCCTAGGGTGAATGATCTACTGACATGAATTCTTGAGAAAGTTGAGTTTCTGATGATTTGCTAAAGGGAATGCGAGATGATTTTTCTTCACTAAATAGCAAGGTGAACTCTCATGCTAATGCCATCAAGATGATGGAAGGTCAGTTGAATCTCCTATCGGCTTAACTAACAACCAAGATGCCAAACGAAAATGAGGAAGAAGAGCTGGTTGTAATTACCCGTAGCGGGAAACGAGCGATAGGTAATGAAGGAGAAGAATGTGAGGGAAATCAGGGTGAGGAAGAAGTAGAAATTACTGATTATCAAAACATCGGTAATAAAGCACAAGAAGAAATAAATCGACACAATGAGACTCCAAACATAATACAACCCTTACCCAAAATACCTCCACCATTTCCCCAGCATTTGAAAAAGAAGAATGAAGATGAGAGGTTTAAAAAATTCTTGTTTGTGTTCAAGAATTTGTCCATCAACCTTCCTTTGGTGGAAGCATTGCTGGGGATGCCAGGGTATGCTAAATTCATGAAAGAGTTAGTCACCAAGAAAAAGATCTTGGATTATGAAATGATTGAGGTGCCTCATAGTTGCAATGCGATCATGACAAAAGAGTTAATCACTAAAAGAGAAGACCCTGCTACCTTCACCATCCCGTGTACTATTGGATTGCTCCAATTTGCCAAGGCTTTATGTGACCTAAGAGAAAGCATCAACCTGATGCCATACGCCATATACAAGCAACTTGGATTGGGAGAACCAAAGGCAACTACCATGAGACTTCTCATGGAAGATCGATCGATCAAGCATCCTGTTGGTATCCTCTATGATATCTTGGTCAAAGTGGATCGGTTTATATTTCCAGCTGACTTTGTGATTTAGGACTATGACATTGATGTTGAGGTCCCCATTATTTTAGGAAGGCCATTTTTAGGAACCGGCAGAGCATTAGTGGATGTTGAAAGAGGCAAGTTGAAATTTTGTGTGAATAACGATGAGGTAACTTTCAACATCTGCAAATCCATGAAGCAACCAAGTGATATCCATGTAGTGTCTACTGAAGACGTTATAGATGAGGCAGTGGCAAGTGTGAGCCATCTGCTGCGCAAGAATGAACCTCTTGAGTCAATACTTGCAAATCATGACAATTCGGAAATTCAGGAACATGATGAAATGATTGCAGCCCTAACAGGATTAGGAGCATATGCACGAAATCCAATTAAGTTGGACAACGACTTAAAAAGCTGATGCTGCCCACCTGCAAAGCCATCAATTGAAGAGCCGCCAACTCTAGAACTGAAGTACTCCCATCCCATCTCAAGTATGTTTTCTTGGGAACTAACAACACTCTACCAGTGATTATTGCAGCAAATCTCAGTAAAAGGCAGGTAAAAGTGCTCGTTGAAATACTGTAGAAGCACATATAAACGATCGGATGGACCATAGCTGATATCGTGGGCATCCCGCCCGGTATCTGCACCCATAAGATTCGACAGGACAGTGAATGCAAACCCAGGGTGGAGCATCAGCGAAGGTTGAACCCCCCGATTCAAGAGGTAGTAAAAAAGGAGATCATCAAGTGGCTTGATGAAGGAGTAATCTATCTGATTTTAGACAAAAAATGGGTCAGCCCAATGCAATACGTACCAAAAAAGGGTGGCATAACAGCGGTCCCAAATGCTAAAGGAGAGCTCGTGCCGACTAGACCTGTAACAAGATGGAGGGTGTGCATAGATTATCGAAACCTAAATTCATGGACCGAAAAAGACCATTTTCCAATGCTCTTCATGGACCAGATGCTTGACAGGTTATTAGAGAGAGGGTGGTATTGTTTTTTAGATGGATACTCTGGATACAACCAGATATCTATTGCACCAGAAGATCCAGAGAAAACCACTTTCACATGCCCTTATGGGACCTCTGCATTCAAAAGGAAGTCATTTGGACTTTGTAATGCACCGACAACTTTCCAACAATGCATGTTGTCTATCTTTGCAGATATGGTTGAGGACTCTCTGGAAGTATTCATGGATTATTTCTCATTCGTGGGGGACACATTTGAAAAATGCTTGACACAGTTAGAGTGAGTGCTCCAAAGGTGTGTGGAAACTAATCTAGTCCTAAATTGGGAGAAATGCCATTTCATGGTGAAAGAAGGCATTGTTCTTGGGCATAAAATGTCGCAACAAGGGCTAGAAGCTGACAAAGCAAAAATTGAGGTTATCGAGAAACTACCACCATCAATCTCAGTAAAGGAGATTCGTATTTTCTTGGGCCATGCAGGCTTCTACCGGAGATTCATTAAGGATTTCTTAAAGATTGCACAACCATTGTGCAAACTCTTAGAGAAGGAAGTGAAATTCTACTTTAATGACGCTTGTATGGCAGCATTTAAATGTTTGAAGGAGAAATTGATATCTACACCAGTTATCATCAACCCTAATTGGTCAGAACCATTCAAAGTGATGTGTGATGCGAGTGGGATGGCATTAGGTGTAGTATTGGGTCAAAAGCATACAAAATTGTTTCACCCAATCTATTACGCAAGCAAGACTCTAAATAGTGCCCAACAAAATTACACAGTCACTGAATAAGAGTTGCTAGCAGTGGTATATGCTTTCGAAATGTTCTGGGTATACTTGCTAGGCACTAAAGTAGTTGTTTATACAGACCATGCAGCACTCCGATACCTCATGGAAAAAAAAGATGCGAAGCCAAGACAGATAAGATGGGTGCTACTCTTGCAAGAATTCAATTTTGAGGTGAAAGATCGAAAAGGTTGCAACAATCAAGTTGCAGATCACCTATCACGGTTAAAGAATAAAGAAGGTACTGAATAGGAAAAGGAGATAAATGACTCATTCCCAGATGAGCAGATATTCGCACTGTCACTCACACACGTGCCATGGTATGCTGACTTTGCAAACTACATCATATGTGGGTTGATTCCCGATGAGTTAAACTCTTACCAACGAAAGAGGTTCCTATTTTATGTTAAAAGATATTTTTGGGACGAGCCATACTTATTTCGGGAATGTACTGATCATGTCATAAGAAGGTGTGTTTTGGAAAAAGAATCAACAAAGATCCTCCATGCCTGCCACACATCACCAGTAGAGGGTCATCATTTGGAAGCAGTACCGCAACAAAGATTCTCCAAAGTGGTTATTATCCGCCTTCTCTTTACAAAGATGCCCGCGATTTTGCTAAGAGATGTCCTCAATGTCAGAAGCAAGGTAGAGTGTCAAGCAGACACGAGTTACCTCTTACACCTATTTTGGAAATCAAACTATTCGATGTATGGGGAATTGACTTCATGGGTCCTTTTGTCAGCTCGTTTAGAAACAAATATATCTTAGTAGCTGTGGACTATGTGCCCAAATGGGTGGAGGCTGTCGCACTCCCGAATAATGAAGGAAGAAGCGTTGTCCAATTTTTGAAACGCTACATCTTTTCACGGTTTGGAACTCCAAGATCAATCATTAGTGATGGAGGATCACATTTTTGCAATAGGTGGTTTTCCAGTGCATTGAGCAAATACAGAGTCAAACACAAGGTTGCCACTCCATACCACCCCCAAATAAGCGGACAAGTTGAGGTGTCAAATTGTGAGATCAAAATCATTCTATCCAAGACAATAAACGACAGCAGAACCGACTAGTCTAGAAAGCTTGACACTGCCCTGTGGGCATATAGGACAGCTTACAATACACCTATAAGAATGTCCCCATATCAGCTAGTTTTTGGTATATCATGCCATTTATCTGTTGAGCTAGAACACAAAGCCTTATGGGTATTGAAAGCTCTGAATTTAGATTGGACAAAGGCTTTAAGGGAGAGGTTAGACCAGTTGAATGAAATAGATGAGTTCAGGCTCAGATCTTACGACAACTCAGCCATTTACAAAGAGAAAATGAAGAAATGGCACGACACACAGATAGTCTAGAGGGAATTCAATGTGGGAGATTGGGTGTTATTGTACAACTCATGACTAAGGCTATTCCCACGAAATCAAAAATACAAATGGTCTGGACCTTTCAGAGTGACACGAGTGTTTACCAATGGTGCTATAGAAGTTGAAGGTAAAGAGGGGACCCCATTTAAAGTTAACGGAGAACGTTTGAAGTTATACCTTATGGATTGCCAGGAAACTGCCTTAGTTGAAGAATTGTACCTGGAGAATGCTTGATAGTATTCCTACGTCATGCAACGACGATAACTAAGGCGTTGTTTGGGAGGCAACCCAAAACCTTTATTGCTTTGTTTTACTTCAATAAAATAATGGTGTGTAGTTTATACAGGTTGAAGAAAGGGAGGAGATTGAAATAATGTATGGAGGCAACCAACAAGTCCAGTTGGCGGATCGCCAATGATATCGGCGAGCACGACGCAATCCACTGGGTGACTCAAGGCAATGTCAGCTGGGATTCTATAAAACTTGGCGTTCAGTAGAAAATTAATGGCGAATCGTCAACCATATCGGCGATTGCAACATAGACCACCGTTGAGATCCTCACATGAGTTGCATGTCATGTTACATTTGGCGAATTGACTACACAGTTTGTGTTTCACCGAGTGAATGAGCGTACCCAATGTACATCGCTGAATGGGCAGAAACTGGACGGTTCCTGTAGGCCATAGGTTTAAATATTTCGGTTCACTCATTCTCTCTCATTTCTTCATCATACTATACTCACACCTGCACTTCAGTGTTATATTTCTTGCAACTCTAAATTATTGTAAGTGTCAAATTGTGCACGGATTTGGATCTCATTGCTACCTAGCACTGCATTAGCATCTGATTCAGCACTAAAGGTTGGTGATATACACCCCATTTTTAATTTAGTTAAATTGTACTCATTTGCATAGTGTTGATATTGTCAAGTCCTGGCTGAATCTCCGCATTGATGGCATTTCATACATCATTGATTAACATCTTTGCATAATTGGTGGAATCCAAATCAACTGTGCTCCAATTTGAATTAATTGACTGCGGGGGTGTGATATTATTATGGGTTTTATTGTGAGTTTGTGCTATAGGGGCTTGAGTTTCTTTGACCAGGGTTGCGGGGGTTGAGCCAGGAAATCGCGTAGAACATAGGCGTGTTGAGTCAGTTAGCGAGCCGGGCTTCGCTCGCCAAATCACTCGGCTATTCGCCGAACTGCCCTTGTCGCCTTTCATTAAAAGCAAAGTTGGGCTATTTGATCTGTTAATATCGGCGAGAAACATGCTATCGCTGAATAATTTCGGTGACTCACCGAGATGCCTTTTAATTCACCCTTTCGTGCCTGCACCCTTTGTTCTTTTATGCACAGATTTCAATAACTAACCTAAGTGAGTGAGCACATCACCAACTAGTATGGCAAGGTGATTTTATACGCTCCATACTCCTGCTCTGTTTAAATACTTTCTAACTTGTCCCAAAGCCTTTGCAGAAATGGGAAGACCAAAAGTTGCAAGAACAGATAGGCCACCCCGACAAGTAAGAGCAAGGGATTTCAAAAGAGAGGAAAAGATAGCAGAACTGGCCAAAGAAAGAAGGGAGAGTAAGAAAAAAAGTGCCATTACGAAAATCCCCATTGATCCCGCCATTCCTTTATGGAGGCGCGGATTGTACACAGCCGTGAAATCCTTCTTGGCTGCCCATGACGTGGATAGAATGGTTGAAGCTACCATCGCTGCAGAAGCTAGAACAAAGGAACACAATGAAACCCAGAATGACAACCCGGGGGCGATTGTCGAGTTTTAGACTAATACAGCAGGCAACAATGCTCTGACAGATGAAGTAAATATGTAGAAAGGATTTCCCTTCACCTCTCTCTATCTTTACTTGTCTAAACTTTTGAATACTCCTACATGCATTTGAGGACAAACACTTTTTTTTGCGGTGGGGTGAGGCCCACCTTTGTGTGTTGTTTGGATAGTTGGGCTGCCTCTTTTAATATGTGTTTTAAATATGGCTTTTCTGTGGATGTTTGACCTTATGGCTACTGTCGTTTTACTTGCAAAATAAATTTGATCCTTAAGAAAAAAATTCGCCAACTGTTGTGTTGAATGTGGCTGTTCTTATGCAAAAATTTAAGTCTCGGTTTCCATCAATATCGATGACTTGAATAGTGCTCTCAATTGAACAAACATAAATGCACGGCTACGACGAGGCCAAATGAAGTTACATAGACAATATATGCACTCTTTGCATCTAGTTGTGACTAGCCATTTATTGAATTGATTTTCTTGTAAGGACTATTGCACACTAGCGAACGTGTCTAGTCTTGTTTGACTGAAGTATCGATGCCTTGTGTGATTAGGTTACTTTGAACCATGCATGAATAAACCTAGAATTTGCCCATTTAGTCTGATTTATTTAGAGAGGTGTACTCTTGAGATGATCTTAGGCAATTTTAAAGAGTGTAAGCAAAATTGACATATACCTCTTTTTGTGACCTACCTGTGAGCGTGGGAAACTCTCGTGAACACCCTTTGAACCTTACCTTTCTTTGGAAGAACCTTGATAAACCCTAGACCTTACTTGATCCACTACCTATAATCCTCTTGATTCGTGGTTTAGTGACAAGCCAACTTAGGACAAAAAGCCTAAGTTGGGGGTGTGTTGAAAAGGAAAAGGAGAAGTTAAGAAGTGCTATAAGAATTCTTCCTTAACCTATAATGTTGCAGAACAATGGAACTCTTCAAAAAAAAATTTGTGGAATAAAGTACAGAAGAAATATGGGTTCCAATGCAATTCATGGAAGGTGAATAAAAAGGTGACTTAGAAGCACTAGAAAAAGAATTGATAAAGGAGAGGAAGGGAATGTCTTGAGAATATTACATCTCACGAGGAAAAAGTCACTAAGCCTAAATGACCATACCTTTGCACTGATCCCCATTACAAGCCTTAGAAAGACCTCTTTTATCTTGAGTATGCCGAATCGAAAGTCAATTGGAAAATAAGGGCAAACCTATGGGTGAAAACATGCATTGTGTTCCTTTTTTTGAGTGTGAGCGTTGTAACTGATTCCTGATCTTAAATTGACTCATATATGTGTGTGAATATGGAATCATTCTTTGTGCGAGGGCATTTAGATACTTTTGTTGAGCTTGAACTTGCACAAGTAGCAAGTATTGCGAGCATGAGAATCTTTGGTGATGGTGTGTCACATTTTGAATCTTTGAGTACACAATTGATCCTTACATAAGTGAATTGAGTCTTGTTGTGTGCATTCATTATTTAGTCTTGTGTAGCACTGTTTGAGGTACCCTTTTTGAACGGCTGAACTTGAGTTTGCTTGAGGACAAGCAAAAGTTTAAGTTGGAGGTGTTGATAAGTCCACAATTTGGACTCATTTAGGGCTTTATTTTAGTGGAAATAGTGTCCTTGAATGCTTGTTTGTCTCAATACCTGATTAAAATGCTGAAGTTTTAGGTATTAAAAGTTTTAGTGGACACCATTTTTCGGTGTGGAACTGATAGTTGAGGAATTCATGGAAGTGGTAATGTGGTAGGTGAGTATTTTGTTTTAAAGATTTTACTATAATATTTTATTTTTTTTGCTAAGTGTCTTAATCTTGATATCTTTTTAATATTATTTTTTGGGGTTGCGGAATTCATGGTAAAATGTAATAATATTTATTGTAATATTCTTCCGATAGTTGTTTTAATCTGAATATTTCTTTAATATTATTTATGATATATTCTAGATATAACATATCTTGGGTTCTTTGGTA
>JAJOOD010020254.1:0-21860 GCA_029582525.1 Solanum tacnaense | reverse complement strand
TTTCTCTGATTTCATAGTTATGGTTCAAAAAATTTCTTCAATGGAATGCTATTATACCAAAACCCAGTTATTGCTCTTCATTTTTTTGTCAATTTCATAACCCTAATCAAACACAATAATCAATATCGTTCAAAATCGCTAGTAAAGAACTAAAAGAACTAACCTATACTTAGAGAAAACTTCGACCCAACAAATGAAAAAGCTAAACGAACCTTCCCCAACCTTCCCAGCAAACTTCGATTGGAACGAAATCTCAGATCAAAGAGAATGGGGTGAATTTGGTCAGATCGAAAAAAGGTTAAGGTTTAGAGAAAGAAAGAGGAAAATGAAAAGATTAAAGGAAATTCGTGGGTTCTGGGGTCCAGTCATTATGTGGCAGCGCGTGTAAACAAACATTTAATTATATCTGGTTTATGTGGACACCTCAGCAAATAAGGGTGAGAAAATTAGTAAAAAAAAATGTTCAGGGGGGTAATAGGACCCCCGTAAAGTATGAGTGTGTAGTTGGAAATCCGGCTATAGGTTAGGGGGGCTTTTGACCATTTTCTCCATACATAATTATCATATTCATGAAAAACTCTCATAATTTACCCATCAAGAATCATGAATCACATTCAACCCAAAATATAGAATTTCTATATTAGATATGGGTAATAAAACAATTTAATTAATTCATAAAAGACCCATTTACATGCTTTTAAAATCAATTAACCCATATTAAGATCACAATTTAGCAATAGAGGAGATCCATGGGTTCTTTGGGGAATTTCACCAAAATTCAACCATAAATCATCAATTCAATCATAACCCAACATAATTCAACCATTGAAATAACTTTTAAATTGAACCCATGAATTTCAAACAAAACCCTTGAATTTGGGGAAAATTGTAAGTTTTGAAATCAAGTTTTGAAGGGGCTCTAAGGGTGGAATCTACCCAAAGATGAAAACTACCATACCTTAATGATGAATCTTGAAAATATTTGATGAGAAACCCTTAATTTCTTCAAGCCCAAGCTTCAATTTTACTCTTCTTCTTCTTGGGTTTTTAGAGAGAGAAATATTGTGAGGAAGATGAACTTTTGATTTTGATTTGGGTCTTTGTGAAAGTGATTTAGTTTGGGTGTTTAATGACGTAAAATACCTTATATATATAATTAAAAATAATATAAAATATACCCATTTAATTTGGACTTAATAATAAAAATTACAAATATTACCTATTTACCCACCACGTGGACTGCCTAAATAAAACTAAGGCAAGTACCAAGGGAGCTTTCATGGTCCTATATTCTTGGCACTAATGTCATTGTGCATACTTATCATTCTGCATTGAGGTATCTTATGTCTAAGAATGATGCAAAACCAAGACTGATAAAATGGGTATTAATGTTGCAAGAGTTCTACTTTGAGTTGAAAGATAGAAAGGGAAGAGAAAATCAAGTCGTTGTTCACTTGTCGAGGTTAGAAGAAGAAGCTATGATAACGTTACCAGATGGAGTCGAGATTAATGATGCATTCCCTATTGAACAGGTATTGGTTGCTTTTTCTGACCTTATTCCTTGGTTCATAGACTTTGCTAATTATTTGGCAAGTGATTTGGTACCTTCGGATCTATAATTCCAACAAAGGAGAAAATTCATGTATGATGTAAGAAATTATTTTGGGAAGAGGCTTACTTTTTCTTATTTGTGCTGATGGGATTATTCGTCGCTATGTGCCTGAGGTTGAAATGATGAGTATACTAGAGGCATGTAATTCATCCCCTGTGGGTGGGCACCATAGTGGTATCCCAACTGTTCATAAAATCTTGATGTGTGGGTATTATAGACCAACTATCCACTAAGATGCACATGACTTTGCCAAAACATGTGATCGCTGTCAGAGGGAAGGAGGAATTTCAAGAAAGCAAGAACTGCCAATGAACCCGATATTAGTGATTGAATTGTTTGATGTTTGGGGTCTTGACTTCATGGGGCCGTTTGTCAGTACGAATGGTATGAAGTATATTCTTGTGCGTTGGACTATTTATCTAAATGGGTGGAAGCAATTGTGCTTTCAAACAATGAAGGAAAGAGTGTCATAGCATTTATGAAAAATAATATCTTCTCTAGATTTGGTACATCAAGGGCAATAATAGGAGATGAAGGTTCTCACTTTTGCAATAAGTTGTTCAAGGCATTGCTTGAGAAGTATGGTGTTCGTCACATCATAGCAACTCCTTATCATCTGTAGTCTAGTGGGCAAGTCGAAGTGTCGATAGAGAGATAAAGCAAATTCTTGCGAAGACTATGAATGCCAACATAACTGATTGGTCAACACGGCTTGATGATGCTATATGGGATTATCACACTGCATTCAAAACTCCCATAGGTATATCCCCCTACAAACTTCTATATGGGAAGTCTTGTCATTTGCCTATAGAGTTAGAGCATAAAGGGATGTGGGCACTCAAAAAGCTGAACTTTCATTAGGCCGCCGCATCAAGTCAAATATTGAATGAGATAAACGAGCTCGATGAGTTTCACCTCAAAGCATGTGAAAGTTCATCATTGTACAAAGAGAAGATGAAAACTTACCATGATCAAAAGATCGACAAACAAAAATTTGTCCCCGGTGATTTGGTACTCTTAAATAACTGAAGGTTGCGCTTGTTCCCTTGCAAGCTCAAGTCAAAGTGGACCGGGCCTTTCAAAGTGACTCAAGTATTCCCACATAGAGCAGTTGAATTCGAGTATATTGAAAGAACGAAGTTCATGGTGAATGGTCAAAAGATAAATGTCTACTTCGGAAAGTCTGAAGAAGTCAATGGAGTGATAGAGAAGTGGGGTCTTCATGAAGCTTGAGTAATCATGGTGTATGCGTCGTGCAATGGCATTAAATCAAGTGCTACTTGAGAGGCAACCTAAGATGTATTATCTTGCCGATCTTAGGAATGTTATTTCTTTTTAGATGGCGGCAAGGAGAGGAGAGAGGGATATGGTTTCACCGGTGATTTTGTGGGGTTCCACCGGCGGTGAGACAAATGAGAGGATGCTGGTTCGCCGATGAGTGAGGAGAGAGGTGCAGCAATGCCTTGGTGGTTCTTATTGAGAAGTGAGAAGAATGAGAAATTTAGATTTAGGATGATTGAAATAAGAAAGAAAGGGTTGAGCGAATTTGGACCATTATCAGGATTTGATGGACGATTGTGATTTGATCAGGCTGTATGAACGGTCGGAATTAGATTTAAATTTAGGTCATATTTGATATGAGATGGATAAAATTGAAATAATTGAGCGGTTAGAATTAACATCAGATTGAATATAAAAGGCTAGAATTAAAATAAATTGGATAAAATAGGTTATAATTTAAATAATTTGAAATAAGATTAAATGAATTTTTACTTGATTAATAGTATACGGCAAATATTAAATAAATTTCACACAAATAAATACATTTAAATATAATAGACACTTTAATAAATAAGTAAAGTAATTATTTCAAATTTAGCAAACGATAAATATAATAACAATAACAATAATATTAATAATAATAATTTTGTAAATTATGAATTTTAAAGTATATAATTATTTGAATAAATTTAAACATGTAATAAGACAAATATGTTTTAAAATATATATTCAATTGAATAGCAATTTAAAGATGGCAGTAGCTTTTCAGTTTCCTCTAGTGGTGTTTTTTTTTTTGGTTTATTTACATTGAGTTGTACATTAATTTGCAAAATCTTTGTTTTTGACAACATTGGGGAGGAGAAAGTTTGAAGTTTCACCAATATTATTTGATTTAGTGGGTCGGATCCAAATTAAAAAGGGAATCAGTTTTAAATGGGTAATTTAAATTGAAATTGGAGATCTCATTAAAAAAAATATATTGGAGATCTGAGATCGATTTGGAGGTAATCGTTAATTTAGAGGGTATGAGTGAAAGGTTTCTTAACGGCGAGGGTATGAATAACTTCATTTTACGGTACAGGTAAAGTGAACTAATAAATGAAAGTTGAGGGGTATTTTTGGCCATTTTGCCTTTAAAATGTGATCGAAGGATTGTAAATTTAGCTGAATTAACTGGCCTATTGTATTAGACATTTAGCCAAAGGAATTTAAATATAGCTAAATCAAATCAATTAGCTAAATTCAATCAAAATAGAAATAAGATGAATAATTATCGATTAATTATTTGAGGTTCTTAATTTAAACAAGACAAAATAATTATTAAGACATAAGTTAATTAATAATTATACATAAAAAAAAAGTTAACTAATTTAAAGGAAGTACATGCATATTTGTACTAAACATAATTTTTAAACAATATATATATATATATATATAAGAGAGAGAGAGAGAAAGAGAGAGAGAGAGAGAGAGAGAGAGAGAAAAGATTTAAGAAGCTTAACAAAACTATTTAGAGAAAAGATTTAAATTATTTTTGAATTTTTCAAAAATGATTATTTCATTTAAAATTTAAGAAGCTTGATAATGAACACGAATTGCATAGGGTTAAAATTTTGTGTCAACACTTGTGATGACTGAAAGGTGTCCTATAGTATAAATATATATAATTCATGTTTATACACACTTACAAAGTGCAGGTACATTATCTAAAAATTATCTATAATTTATTTGTGTATGTGTTGTTTAATTATATATATAACAATGTAAAAGTGTATATAGACATTCAAATCAACATTCTTTATTAGCATCATTTAGAGGACTTTCATTCATTAGTCATTAAGACTTAGAGAACTCACTATAGCTCTCTTGAACCCTACTCATGCCATGTATGGATAGCATCCCATACTACTATCCACATTTCATAGAACTCCTCAAGAAACTATAATGCACATCTCCCATGATGGGAATAAGCGTTTAACCAACATAGACCATGAGAGCTAGATGATGGAATCTGATGTACTATCCCATATCGTAAGTGTTGGTCTACTTTTCTAAGGTAAACCGATATTCAGCTGAAGTGGATCCACTAGCTATCCTATGTGGGAACATAGTTATGGGACAAAGCGGTTGCTACAAGATACTCCACCTCAACTCACGGATGAGCATCCACCCCAAGAGATTGCTACTAGATACCCCGCCTCAACTCATTGATGAGTATCCATCTCATTCAATATCCTCTCGGTGCTTAGCCTACATTCCCATAGAGTAGTTAACATTCATTACTTTATTCATTATTATGGGATAAGAGATTGTTACTCGATACCCCGCCTCAACTCACGGATGAGCACCCATCTCAAGAGATTGATACTAGATACTCCGCCTCAACTCACGGATGAGCATCCATCCCATCCCAACATTCATTAGATAGCTCATAGATTCAAAGATGAGAAAAGCTTTTCAACTGAGAATCCCATTATCATTCATTAGTGTAAGATCGAGAATATCCTTTCTATCAACGCGTCATTATCATTCATTAGAGTACAATTGAGAATAGCCATTAAATAAGTGCTTCATCATTAACATTGTCATTGAATTTCATTCATTCTTCATTCAAGTGTGTGTGTGTATGTGAGAATAGCCTTTTACATAATCATCATCATTCATAAGTATTAATAGAGTGATAACATTAAATGCTAACATAATTAGCTTCTAGACATGATCATCATTCATTCATTTAGATCACACACATGCATCATATCACCTTTATACATTAACCTCCACATGTATGGTACAAGGAATATATTCATAAATTCAATACCACAATATACATAGTAAATAAACACCTCCACCTTTCAAGTGGATCAACATCTAATTCACAATTCTAATTCAACAAGTAATTGATCATAACTTGCGCTTAAAGGGTCATACTCCAAATCACCAACACACCATTAATTTACTACAATTAGGGCATGGGTAATGATATACTTCAATAATCCAAAGCAATTTAGGAAATTTGGATTCACATGCATTCATCATCAACAAACCCACTACATAAAGGTAAAATTTACGAATTGAGAGATTTCATGGGTTCATAGAGTATTTTCATCACAAATCATCAATTAAAAAGTAATTCAATCATAATTTGTCATTAGAAACCATTTGAAAACATTTGATGAAAGAACCCGTGAGATTGAGTAAAATTTAGGGTTTTTGAGAAATTTGAAAACTTTGAAATTGATTTTGAATGGACTCTAGGGGTGAAAGCTACCCCTAGATGAAGGATCACCATACCTTAATGGATGAATTCCACAAAAATCTACTCAATGAGACTTCCTCTTCAAGCCCTAAGTCTTCTCCTTCTCTTGGTCTTTAATGGAGTTCTAGAGAGAAGATATTTTGAGAGGGAGGGGTTTGATTTGGGGAATTTGAATAATCAAATCTAAAATAGTATTTTATTTTTTTAATAATCTTAAACTATCCTAATATACTTAAAATAACTGTCCAAAGACTTATTAGGACTAGGGGTGAATTTACCAATCCACCCCTACACTTGGCCGAACAATTAACATATTGCAGGCATGGTTTACGAAACCCCCATCCACGGTCCGTGGTTGGGGTCACAGACCGTACTGTCCCTCCGTCAACAAGTTCAGAGAGGTGGTTTTGGGGGCCATGACCTACGGAGGCCATCCACGGAGCGTGGATGGACCTACGGGGTGTGGACCCTTTCCGTAGGTCACCCCATTATGGCCAAACTTCATGGTTCATTGGGGTCTTGGGGATAGAGTTAAGGTCCTCCTTAAGGACCCCTAGGGTGGTCCATGGGAAGTGGTACCTCGATGTTTGACCCCTTAACTCCTCAACCATGACTCGGGACAACATCAAACAACTCATAACCCAAAACTAACTCAAAACGCCACTTGTCAAGCTCGAGTTCAACCTAGCTACTAGATTTTGTGGTCGTTACATTATCCCCCACTTAGGAATATTCGTCCTCGAATGACACTTTAAAACACATTAAGGGGTTAACGGATCAATACTAGCAGCCCATCAAACATACAACATCATGAACAAATGCACAAAACTAGGAGGAAACATCAACTCCACATCCATAAGCTCAATCCAACACAAGAAAGTAGGAACTACTTCTACAAACTCATTCTGCATAAAAAATTCTCATTTCTCATTACATTGGAGGAATTACCTTCTCCAACTCACATCATGCTCATCACAATATTATTAGGTAGATGATGCAATTACTCTTAAAAGTACAATTACGCATGTTCAACAAGTCAACTCATGAAGCCTTTAAATAACTCATTATAGATGAATATCAACATGATGAACACAATTTTAAAAACTCATTTTCTCATTTAAACAAGAATTCAACTAGAACATGCACAACATAAGGATACCATGGAAACTCAATATCATACATGACTCCAAAACATGAAACAAGCTACAAGGAACTGTTAGTCTCAAGCTTGAATAGGAATAGAATGAAAGAGATAAGGATATCAAAACTCTCACAACCTTACTATCCCCACTTAGGAGTAAACCCAACTAAGGCTAACATGAAAATAACATAGGAACCTCAATACAACATTCACAACCATAAGGAACTATTACTTACCGGTACATTCATCCGGATTAGCTCCTTTGCCCTTGTTAGCTTGAAGAGCATAGAAAGGACTATTCTTTGTTGCAATAGGATCTGGGCCACCAAGAGAAGCTTGCTTATTCTCCCTTCCATTTGCCGAAAGTGTTAGGAAATCTCTCATCTTATGCCCCTTGCTTCCACACCCAAAGAACCCATCCGTGCCGGCAAGGCACTTACCCAAATGTTGCTTTCCACACTTTGCACATATAGATCTTTCAAAAGAAGAACCACTTCCTCTCCCTCCTTGTGAACTATGGTTAGACACCCTATCATTGTTGATAATTGGGGAGTCTTGGTTGTAGAACATGTTTTTGGACCTTTTTTGACTTTGTTCTCCAGGCCTAGCCCTCTTTACCTCCTTATTCATTTTCTTAAGTTTCGTCTCCTCAATTTTTTGAGCATATATCATGAGCCTTGATATATCCATGTCAGGATGGAGCATTGCCGTACGACATTCTTCTTCCACCAAACCGGACACTCCCATCACAAACTTATTCATTTAAGCCCTAGAATTTTCCACTAAGGTTGGAACACATTTGGATAGTTGGGTGAACTTGAGAGAGTACTCCTTCAAACTCAAACCCCCTTGATGAAGGTTCATGAATTCTACCAATTTTTGTTCCCTCAACTCTAAGGGGAAAACCCTATCAAGTAATGCCTCTTTGAACACCTCCCAATTTATGGGACTCACTCCTCTAGGCCTCTCACCCTTCCATTGTTCATCCCAAATTTGAGCCACATCTTTTAGTTGGTAGGCGGTTAACTCTGCCTTTTCCTCCGAATACACCCCCATTGCACTAAGTATCTTGCTAACCTCATCAACAAACCTTTAGGGATCTTCTTCTACCTTGGAACCTACAAACTTGACGGGATTCATTCTAGATAAATCCCTCAATCTCGAAGCTATAGAACTCTCATTAGCATTCACTCTAGGCCCCACATCCTTATTTGCTTGGGCCGTCATGGCTTGATGTTGAGTAGTTAAGGCTTTTGCCATCATCAACAGAGCTAACCTAACATTCTCATTGGTCATAGCAGGGGGATCTACCAGAACTTGATTTCCTTGATTGCCTAGAGGAACTTGGTCACCTTGAGGACCTTGGGGAGGAACTCCCCCATCCATATTCTCCTCTTCCGCCCTCCTTGGGTTTGCCCTTGTTTTCATATCCTATAAACACAAGAAAAGGGCTAATAAAAGGACACTTATAGAGCTAAACTCTAAGGCACGACCTCAAAAATATGAAAGAAGTGTAACTTTCTAACGTCCGATAGCCTCTCGCTCATAGATGTGTCGGGACTCACACCGATGAACAAGACTCAACTAGACGTAGCTTGTGAGACATTAATCCTAAAAACCATTCCCAAAACCTTGTGCTCTGATACCATGTTTGTCATGACCCAAGGCTCTCCCCTAGATGCGGCATGCCGTACTCGATCCCGAAGGTGTCTTATACAAGCCTCATAGCTCATTCATTGCATAGGTAATAGAAATAGTACAGAATTTAAAACTTTTTATTCAGAACCCATACAATCTAAAGATATTCGAAAACATTTAAATGCAAGAGGAAGTCTATATCTCACATGGACATCTTAGATACAATCTTGAACAAAATAGGGACACGGCCCTTTACAATAGATATTTTAACAATAGTCTTAAAATGTAAAAGAACTAGAAACATTAAAAGTCTTTGTCCTTGATCTATGAGGACATACCCAAAATGTCTTGGAGAACTCTACTCCAAGTTTGACTGGGGAGAACCAAATTCAGTGCCAATCCCTACAATTCATAAAGGTAAAGAAAAGATGGGTTAGCACACAAAAAATGTACTAAGTATGATGACTATGCAAAAACATGCTTTAAAAGGGACATTTTGATTGGAAACCATGCATTATGCCACTTTTTAGAAATATCATGAACAATAGCATAAGAGACATCAAATACAAATATAATCATCATACAAGTGACAGCATCACATTTGAGCAATATCAACATGTAACTATTTACCTTCACATTTAGCCTACCTCAAGTAACACTCATTCTATACCTTATGTAATGTATTGATAGCGTCCCATATCACCATACACACCAAGGTACCACATCAAGGTCACCAAAAGGGAACTTACCATTAAACCTTTCCATTTTTAATAATACTCATACACAAAAGACCTAATCCTTAACAAGTTATTTCATCACATAAGGATCATCAACTAAGACAACCCCTAAGGCATACTTGTGCAATGTTCAAGTAGCATCCCATACTACTACTCACACTAAGTACTCCATTGAAGTCACCATAGGCAAGGCACAATCAAATACAATAAGTCATCACAAAGAAGTAAATCATAATACAATCCAATTATAGCATGCATCATTACATTAGACATTCAAATCAACATTCTTTATTAGCTTCATTTAGAGGAATTTCATTCATTAGTCATTAAGACTTAGAGAACTCACTATAGCCCTCTTGAACCCTACTCGTGCCATGTATGGATATCATCCCATACTACTACCCACACTTCATAGAACTCCTCAAGAAACTATAATGCACATCTCACATGATGGGAATAAGCGTTTAACCAATATAGACCATGAGATCTAGATCACGGAATCTGATGTACTATCCCACATCGTAAGGGTTGATCTAATTGCCTAAGGTAAACCAGCATTTAGCTTAAGTGGATCCACTAGCTATCCTATGTGGGCACATAGTTATGGGACAAGAAGGTTGCTACAAGATACTCCGCCTTAACTCACAGATGAGCATCCACCCCAAGAGATTGCTACTAGATACCCTACCTCAACTCATGGATGAGTATCCATCTCATTCAATATCCTTTCGGTGCTTAGCCTACATTCCCATAGAGTAGTTAACATTCATTACTTTAGTTTATTATTATGGGATAAGATATTGTTACTAGACACCCCACCTTAACTCAGGGATGAACACCCATCTCATGAGATTGCTAGTAGATACTCCGCCTTAACTCACGGATGAGCATCCATCCCATCACAACATTAATTGGATAGCTCATAGATTCAAAGATGAGAAAAGCCTTTCAACTAAGAATCCCATTATCCTTTACCGCTACATTGCCTCCCAGAGTAGCGGTTGTTGCTGTTTCACGGATCCCGCTCACTTAGGATGCATTACTCTGGATGGGGAAGCTTGCCCATTCTTCTGATTGTCGTGGTTCTAGACTCGAGGCCTCCATTATGGGCATGATTCAGACTTCCTTGGGAGATGCTGTGATACAATTGAGCGCTACCATTGATTCCCTTGCGGCTAGGATAGCGGTGTGTGAGCGTGACCAAGGGGCCACCGAGGAGGTGACAACTTTAAAAGCCACTGTTGCTCTATTGAGGAGTGATGTGTATCAGCTGAACTCCATCGACATGTCCATGATTTTTGGGATGGTGGAGATTCCAGATGTGCCAGAAATGCCTCCGACTACCATTGGAGATGAGATTAGAGTTCAGGATGTGGTTGATCCTGAGTCTGAGGCGGAGGCAGATGAGGAAATGCTTTAGGTTGCTGACGATGTTTCGTATGAGGGCCTTACAGAGACTAAGAAGGCCTTGATCGATGTAGTTGTCCAAACCTCTTTGGTAGATACGCCTTTGGCTGACCCTAGTAGAGTTGATATTACTGTGGATGTGACCTCGGGTACTGTGGATCGAGATTAGAGGTATATGATGTTACACGTAATCAACTGACACTATTTCAGTTCAAGTGCCATACGATCGCGTGTAGTGATATAACCCAACCAAGGGTTGGGATTGTTCCCACGGGGAGTGGTTTTGAGAATTAATAGAAAAATAAAATCTAGTTCTAATTAGTCATAGCTATAGACATTATCGAATATAAATATATTAAATCTAAAGGGGTGATGCAAGCGTCAATTATCAATGGGGGTTTGTGTTAAAGCAAATAACAAAAATGACAAAAATATAAGGAAACGAGATAGAGAGACGGGATTCTTGGGATGTGATAAGAATACAGGATAAAATATATTATTAGGTACATGCTTTTGATGGTAGATTGTTGAATATTTGTGACTAGGCTAGATTATAGTGGGGGTACATTCTCTCTTGAGCAACTAACTCGAATCAACTCGGTTTCTCTCAAACACCGAGTTGCCACATTAAGCACAACCTCCGCCTTTGCCCATTCATTCTCTCAAGCTGAATGTGTGGGAGAAGGACTAGGATTCACTCTCTCGAGCTGAACCCATGTTGACCCAATACCACCGGCTATCAATTTAGTAGTCTTAGTTTTACGACCTCTCTCTCGAGCAAGCCAAAAACACTAAGATGAAATCATATTTGCAACTACAATCCCATTAAGTTCATACTCAACTACTAAACAAAAGCACATTTAAACAACAAATAAACCATCAACAATGAAGACCCAACATATAATTTAACCCATCTTCACAAAATCACACCCCAAGAATTGGAGTTTTAGCTAGACATGTAAAAGAGATAAAAATCAATACCAATATCAGTTTCCATCAACTAGGTAGGAAGACTTAATCGTTCAACCACGTCAAGAGTGAAGAATGTTCGAGACCGACGTCCACTTTCTTAGAGTTGAAACCCTTTGAGTCTTCAAGGTTTTAGAACAAAGTTTCCAAAACCCTCTAAAACTTGAAAAAGAAAATATTCTAAGTCTGAATAATAATTGTCTAATACTCTATACTAATTTAGCAATTTAAACAATTATTTACAGTGTTTGAAAATTTGTGCTGCAGAGGATCACTTGGCATAGTTAGTCGGGATCACCGATACATTCGGCGATCCGCATTTTGGTCGATTTCATCACCTTCTTAATTTAGCCTTCAGCCTCTTTGAGCTTTGAGTCATTGGGCGATATAGTACTGCTTCGCGGAACTACTCTGCAACATGCCCACTGCTCTATTTCATCGCCAACTTGATCTTTCCCTTCAAGGCTAGCACACTGGAACAAAGGCGATCTCCAGGCTGATCGGAGACTAGCCAACTGGTCTCGGTGATCTTCAGGGCTTCATTTCTTCGTTCTTTTCAGCAGCCTTGTTCCTTCTTGCGAAGTAGTTTCCATGCTTTTTCTCAAACTCCAAATACCTGAAACTTAAGGATTTTCATCAGATATTGAGACAAAATATGCATTTGAGGATACTAATTCTATAAAAATATAGCCCTAAATGAGGCTAATTTGTGGACTCATCACTATACACCGGGCCCAGACAGATGGAGCGATTGTTTAGACATGATCCCTATTTACCTCCCTCTCTATCTTACTTTATTTTGACTTGTGGATATTATTTTGTTTGCATTCTAGGACAAATGATTTTTATTTGTGTTGAGGTAAGGCCCACCTTTTGTGATCTTTTGTGACTTTGGTTTTATTATATATTGGGTTTTGAGCTATAATTGTGTTTTACAATGTTTTTGTGGATGATTGAGCCTGTGGCTCTATGTTTTGATTGTAAATGATTTTTGGACCCTTCCGAAAAAATTGTGCCACCTCTTGTTTGTGTTTGAATATTGATGTCCTCTTGCAAATTTTATTATCGGTCTTGATCAATACCGATGACTTGAATAGTTCTCATAATCAAACAAAAATGAATGTGCGGCTACGATGAGGCCAAATGAAGTTGCATAGTCAATATGTGAATTTTTTGCATCTCGTTGTGACTAGCCAAGTATTGAACTGAGTATCTTGTGATGAACGTTGCACACTAGCAAAAGTGTGGAGTCTTGATTGACATTGGTGTCAATGCCTTGTGTGATGAGCTTACTGTGAACCATGTGTGATGACACCTAGAATTTTCCTCGTTGGTTCGATTAACTAAGTGAGGGAATCTCTTGAGATGATCTTAGGCAACTTTGAAGAGTGTGAAACAATTTGACATAATACCGCTTTTTGTGGCCTACCTTAATTATGAGTGTGAGAACCTTGCTTGAACACCCATTGAGCCGTAACCTTTTGTTGGAAGAAACTTGATGAAATCATGACCTTTCTTGATCCATTACCCATAATCCTCCTGATTTTTGGTTTATTTGAATAGTCAACATAGACCAAAAGCCTAAGTTGGGGATGTGGTTGATGCTTATCGTGACCAATGACACTATCCCACGGTATGAGTGTCTATGATCGTTGATAATATAGTAACCCAACCAAGGGTTGGGGTCGTGTCCCAAGGGAGCGGTTTTGAGAATCGATAGAAAAATGGAATTTACATTCTAACTAGTCGTAGCTAAAGACATTTGTGATAAAAGACATTGTAAATTAAAGAGGGTGACACGAAAGTAGCAAATATCAAATGGGGGTTTTTGTAACAAGTGATAAAACAACAAAATAAACAAGAAAATCAAGTACGGGGAAAGGTTCTTGGGATGTGACCGCAATATAAGCTGAGATAAATTGTTGGGTACATGCTTTCGATAGGAAATTTTCAAAATAATAGTGACTAGGCTAAGCTTTAAATGGAAATAAGTTCCCGCTTGGGCAACTTACCCCATTTCAAATGCGTTCCTCTCGGACACCCATTTGCCGCATGAAGACCAACCTACGCCTTACCCCACTCACTTTCTTGAGCTGTGTGTTAGGATATGGGACTAGGGCTCACCCTCTCGGGCTGAACCTCATGTCCACCCACTCCTTAGGCCATCAGTCTAGTGTTTTTGGTTTCGCGACCTCCCTCTCGGGCAAGCCATAAACACATGTGTGGCTTTGTATTTGCAACTTCAAAAGAGTTTGACACGCTCACAGGTAGGTCACAAAAAGTGGTATATGTCAAATTGGTTCACACTCTTTAAAACTGCCTAAAATCATCTCAAGAGGACACCTTTCTAAATCAATCAAACTAATAGGGCAAATTCTAGGTTTATTCATGCAAGGTTCAAAGTAAGCTAAACACACAAGGCATCGATACTTCAGTCAAGCAAGACTACACACATTTTCTAGTGTGCAATGGTCAGAACAAGAGAATCAATTTGATAAATGGCTAGTCACAATGGGATGCAAAGAATGCACATATTGTCTATGTAACTTCATTTGGCCTCGTCGTAGCCGTGCATTCATGTTTGTTCAATTGAGAGCACTATTCAAGTCATCGGTATTGATCGAAACTAAGACTTAAATTTTTGCAAAAGAACAACCACTTTCAACACAAGAGGTGGTGATTTTTTTTTGAAAGGATCAAACTTATTTTGCAAGTAAAACAACAGGAGTCATAAGCTCAAGCATCCACAAAAAGAAACAGTATTTAAAGCACAGTTTAGAGCAAAACAAACGATCCAATTTCATACGCAACACATCAAGGTATTCACACAAACAAAAGGGGTGAGCCTTAACTGTTACGTTTCTCTTTTACAACTAACCACAACACATGTCAAACAAGGGCTAACACATTTTGTAAACGAGTCAAAAAAGTTAACTTGACACAAAGTAAAGGAATCAATCAGAGACTTGAGTCTTCCATTTATGTTGAGCCACTAAATCCACACAATCTAATCAAAAAAGGATTCCTATATGAAAACATGAACACTAAAACACATGAAGCTGATTTTTGAAAAAACAGTCTGAAATGATCGAAAAAGTCAAATCTGAGTGCTAATGGCAATTCTTGAATATTTTTAGAAAAACTTGATACCTAAAGATTAGGAACCCATGATGCTTATCGTGACCAATGACACTAACCTATGGTATGAGTGTCTACAATAGTCGATAGTATAGTAACCCAACTAAAGGTTGGGGTTGTGTCCCAAGAGAGTGGTTTTGAGAATTGATAGAAAAATAAAATTTAACTCTAACTAGTCGTAGCTAAAGATGTTAACGAGCAAAAACATGGTAAATAAAGGGGGTGACATGAAAGTATCAAATATGGATTTGGGGTTTTTTTTTACAAGTAGTAAAAATAGCGAAGATTAACAAGAAAATCAAGTATGGGGAAATGTTCTTGGGGTGTGACCGCAATACATGTTGAGATAAATAGTTGGGTACATGCTTTTGATAAGAAATTTGTAAGATAATAGTGACTAGGCTAAGCTTAAATGGAAATAAGTTCCCTCTCGGGCAACTTACGCCGTTCCAAATGCGTTCCTCTCGGACACCTAATTGCCGCATGAAGACTAGCCTACGCCTTACCCCACTCACTCTCTCGAGCTGAGTGTTAGGATATGGGACTAGGGCTCACCCTCTCGGGCTGAACCTCATGTCGACCCACTCTTTAGGCCATCAATCTTGTGGTCTTGGTTTCGCGACCTCCCTCTCGGGCAAACCGAAAACACATGGGTCGCTTTGTATTTTCAACTACAAACCCTTTAGATTAAACCACAACCACTAGGTGAAATCACCATTAAACTACATCTAACCTATCAGCAAGCAAGACCAAACAATAATATCAACACATATTTGCTAAATCATACCCCAAGAATGGGGGTTTTTAACCACACATCAAGAAATAACAAAATACACCTAAAATGATAGTAAAATCAAATGGGTATAAAAAATTAAACCTTAATATAAGCAAAGGAAGAAGAATATAGAAGACCCACTTCCAACTTGGGGAAGATGTACTACTTTCTTCAAGTTCCCAAAAACCCTCTCCAAACTTGAGAGAAAATATCTAAAAGTACTATTCTATTCTGGAAATTAAAATAAAAGTTCGACTCTTAAAAATAATAATAAGTTCAGTATTTATAGACTTCAGAAAATAGTGCTGGCGGATCTTTCGGCGAAGTTAGTCGATGTCGCCGAATATCTTTGGCGACTCGCTCTTCATCTGTCTCATCGCTGTTTCGTGCTTTCCTTCAACACCTTCACATTCTGGACCATTGGATGGTAAAGTACTACTTCGCGGGACTATTCGGTGAAGTGTCGACTGCTCCTTTCATCGCCTTATTAATCCTTCTCCTTCAGGGCTTCGCGTACTGGAACAAAGGGCAGAGTAAATCCCTTCGGCGAATCGCCAAGTGTGCTTGGCAATTCTCGGGTTTCAGCTTCGTCGTTCTTTTCAGCCTTTTTGTTCCTTGTTGCGCCTAAGTGTCCATGCTTTCACTAAAACTTCAAATACCTGAAACTTACGAGTTTTCATCAGATATTTAGACAAAATAAGCATTCGAGGACACTATTATTATCAAAATAAAGCCCTAAATGAGTCCAATATGTGGACTCATTAACCCACACGTTAAATCATATCAAAAAATGAGTTGGAACTCCCACTTAATAGCCCAAATTGTTAAACCCCAACTTCATGAGAAAGTTCCCAAAATTTTGAATTAAAAAATTAATTTGATGTTAAAATCATGAAATAATAATTGTGTCCTGAGGGATTGTGGTTAAACTCACCTATCCAAGAGAATAATATCGAAAATCCACTTCGAATCATTTACACCAAGATTTTATGGTTAAAAATATCGGTATGGGGAAGAAATCATGTTTTGGGGAATTATTAATCTGCACTACTAAATTGTTCTTCACGATCATGGTGAATGCCCTATTAACGTGGAGATAAACCAGCTAACCCTTCACAAACGCGGCCAAGGCTCCACGAACGTGAAGACAACCCCACTTATCATTTGGGATTACAGCCAAGGCTCCGTGAACGCGAAGCCAACCCACACATCCCATTGTGAAACAAAACAAGTCTCCATGAACACGAATAATGCACCATATATCAGTTCTATAGAAAAACCAAGGCATTAAAACTCCCTTAATGGACCCTTGGGATTTAATTCATGTACTTAGAATTAAGGTACTTGGGGTTTAACGTCAAGGTACGACTCCCCAATAAGCAACCAAGGGTCCTTGAGAAGGACCCTAGTTAGGTTTCCCAAAACAGTGACCTACGGATGGACCCACGCCCCGTGGATGGGTCCACTTCCCGCGGAGGGTGCATCATGGGTGGCTAGCATGTTCCAGTCACCAAACCACGCCCCACCAGTACAGTCCTTGGGTCCGTCCACGCCCTGTAGGTTGGTGGTCGTGGATGGTGGCATGGAAACGGTTTTAAGAAATAAATTTAGGGGCACTTTGGGGTTTTCCTATTTTAAGTGGGATTAAGTGAGGTCGTTTTAGCCTATTTTAGAGCACCTATTTAAAGACATTAGACCCCGAAATTCATTGATCCTAGACATTATTTAAGCTCACCAAAAGAACCCAATTCTCTCCAAAAAATCATCTCTTTAGAAAGTGAAGAAGCATAAGAAGAAAATCAAACTCGGTCAAGTCAAGACTCTATTATTCCAATCTAAGGCTCTATAATCATGGTATGATAGGTTATTCATCCATGTAGCCCCCTAGAATTCCCCCAATTCTGAAGATGAAATCCCCAATTCAAGTTAGGGTTCCTTCCCATATTGTGTGTTAAGTTGAGTATGAATCCAATTGAGTAGATGTTGGTTGTTTATGAATGAATTAGTAGTGACTCATGATATGATGATGAATTTACATGTTTTCCATGTGTAACTCTAGTCTAATTGATGAAATTGAAGTAATGTGGGTTGGTTCCTTAAAGAGGAAAATTGAAGACTTAGAGATGATCTTCTAGAATTGATGATATGTATAGTAACTGTTCAAGAATGAAAGCATGTAAACATGAATTGCATTAGATTAAAGTATATATGGTGGATCATGATTAGTAGTAATTGATATTGAGCTTTTATGGTGATATATGACTAGAATTGCTTAAGAATGAAGCTTGTGACTAGAATAACTTATGATCTAGATATGTATGATGATTGTAAGAAGTAAAATATTTGAGAGTAGGGCTTGTAGTCATGAATGTTGACTTCTAGGGTTTTGAAGGTAAAGCTAATAAGGTGAATTATGTATGTTAAGGCTTTGCGACTAAAGTCTATATGAGAATAGAAGATTAATGGATAAATTTATGGTAAAAGGCCTTTACCTACCTAATCTACCTTATGAATGATAAATTGTATGAGGTGATAGAATCACTTTAGTTATAATAGTATCCATGTCTAATATAGTAATTGTAGATGTGGTGATTTGATATGAGCCTTGATCCTTGAAAGGGAAAGATATGATATTATGCATGTTTTATGAAAGCTGTGTACATGCCTTATGAACACTTTGAGAATGAAATGTCTATGATCATTATATGTTGTTGTGTTGTTGAAAGGATATTTTCATATACACAATTATGCGTGAATATGATATGATATGAAAGGATCTCTCACATAGAATGATTCTAGGTGTAAAGGTTTGGTCACCTAAAATGAATCTAAGTCCAAGAACTATGAAATGTGATGAGGTTGTGGTGATTCACCTAAAGACCTTTATATGAGAATGATGTCAAGTGATTTCCCCTATTCATAATTTAATAGACATGAGGTGATTACCCATGTCATATGAAGAGGAGTGTGAGGTGACTACCCTTTTTATATGTGACTCCTAAGGCAAGTTAAGAGGTGATTACCCATTAACCTTTATGTTGATATGGAGGTGAATCCCTATATCTTATTATGATGGACATGGAGGCTATTACATACGGTCCTTATTAAGTGATGTGGAGGCGAATACCAAAATTACACCTTAAAATGAACATGGAGGCGAATACCTGTGATTCCTTAAAATGAACATGGAGGAAAATACCTATGATTCCTTCATATGTATTATGTGATGAATGATGAATTGTATGGGTTGTAGCTTGATAAGCCTTCCATGATATGTATGACTTGAGGTAATTCCGCTTGCCCTTTATGATGAGCTAAATATGATATCATAGAGATGATCAGTATGCATGATGACTTAAAGCGATACATAGTATTGGTAAGATAATCGGGTCTAATCCATTCTATGCATAAGTATGACTTAAGGTTACCTATAAAGTGTTTCTCTTATATGATGTATGCTTAGTTTTGATTGTTGCTATAGTTGCCATCCTTGATATGTTGACTAAAGGTGAAGGTTCCCTTGTCTATGAGTATTAAGCTAAGGATGAGAACATAAGATGGTAAGTATGATTATGATGGCCAAACGGGATACTTAGCATTGATGGGATTATGGTGTCTTATCCATGCATTGCACTAGTATACTTCGAGGTTACTTATGAAGTGGTTCTCTTATGATATGAAGGTCTAAGTATTGACTATTAAGTGGTTATCTTATGATATGAAGGTCTAATTATTGACTATGTATACATATGATTATGCTTTATGATGACTAATGCTTACATTATGTCTATATTGGAGATTATGGTTATGACTATTTTGTTGTCTCTTATGATTATGGTATATGTCTCTTGTTGACTAACCCTTGTGTTACGCTCTTATGATGTTATGCTAGATATCATATTTAGTACATTTAGTACTACCACATACTCCTGCCTAAATTCTTATCAAATGTAGGATCCAACAATATTGAGTTTGATTCTCGTGGCTAGGGATATAGTAGAGCAAAGAGTTGAAGACTTTGTGAGTCCTCATAGCAACGAGGATTGATCACCTTTCCTTTATGACACTTATTTTATGTTTTAGACTACTGTATGGGCTGCCTCCCAAAGAGTTATTCAAGTCTTTTTAGATTGTTTAAGACAAAGTGTTGTAGATTTCTGCTTGCTTTTATAAAGACTTCGCATCATTTCTATTTACTTTATGTTACTATATGCTAAGTGGCTTGTGTTAGGTCACTTAGGGGCTAGTACGCCATGTTACATCTTGGGTGTATGATACACTCAAATTACACCTCCCTAAAGAAGCATAAGCGATCATTATCAAGTAAAGAACCCAACTTGTAGGTTGGGGTCGATCCCACGAGGAAAATGGTTTAGACTTCACTTTAACCAACAATTATATTCAATTAGTCAAATTACTTCCAGAAAAAAGTAATAAAAGGGGTGGATTTGTAAAACGAATTGTAAGAATTCAGTAAACAAAAGTTAAATTATGGTTGTTGTCAAGATGAGAGAATTAACTAGGGTATATATGTTCCCCACAAGTTCATAACGCAGTAATCCTAGTAATAACAATCCTTTCCTAATATATCACATGCAAAGTGGTAAGTTATGTATCTCTAAATCCTTCGTCCGACATCAAGAGAATTTCACCCCGCCTTGGTCCGGCTACGTATGTATAATTTACTAACCCTTACCAATACCTCATATTAGCCATCATAATCGATGTTTGGCTTAGTTATTACTTCGCACCAATCGACACTAGACTATTAGATAGTATCACAATAAATCTATGTTGATAATTCTTTTCTTGTTAATTACCTCCTTGGTCCGGCAAGTAGTAACAAGGCAAGTTCTAATGTTGGCCACCGTTAAAAAGACTTCTAAACGAAATAATTATCAATGCATGCAAAATACTAGTCAAGAATTGCTTATTTACTATTCATACTTTGTTAATCGCTCATGGTTCCCACAACCCTAGTTGTGGATTTAGTTACCCATATAAGCAAGAACAAAATTCATAGTTTTAGACGAAGAAATCATGAACTTACGTAAGAAGAATAATAAACCCAGAAATTCAACTTGAATTTCGAAACCAATATCTTCAAAACGAACTTAGGAAATCAATAATTGCTAGGTTTGCAAATTAATCTCCCCAGTCACAAAGTAAAACTAGAATAATAATGTCCAACCCCAAAAACGAGGTTTACATGCCCTATTTATAGAAAACAAATCCTAAGTTAAAAGGGAAACAAATTAAGGAGAGTTTGTTCAGGCACGCGTCTTCATTCCACGAGACTGACTCACGGACCGTCAATGGATCTACGGTCCGTGAGTCCCTTCCGTTAGCCAGGACTTAGAAAATATTTCAGCTTCCAAAAATCAACTTATTTGAAACAAACGATGGAACTGCAGTATGGACCGTAGATCGATCTATGGTCCGTCAATCCCCTTCTGTAGCACCACACATAGAATCTTCAAAAATCAGGTACTGGAACCCTCGCAGTATCAATCTACGGATCAACAGTACGGTCCGTAGATCAATCTACGGACCGTCAATGGCCACCGTGGTTCCACACTTGGTCAGATTTCCCTGATTTGCATTCCATGCTTTGCTTGCTGATCTACGGCCATCACCTACGGACCGTCAATGGACCTACGGTCCATAGATTACCTCCGTGAATGCACTTTTACTGCATTTCTTTCAGCTGTCTCTTTACTTCCGCGCCTGAGCATCTTTCCTGCAAAATATGATAAAACACATAAAAACCAATACACAAAGGCCCTAGACACACACAACTTGTAAGTGAAATGTATTAGAAATACCGTAAACTCACGGTATATCAACACCCTCAACTTAAATTCGTTGTTTGTCCTCAAGCGACACACTAAGACTCTAAACGACAC